>JAMKCH010014789.1:0-51164 GCA_023653785.1 Ophioderma brevispina | reverse complement strand
TTCGGAAATGCAGCACCAATAGCATGATTGGACAAATTTTGGGCAAATTTCTAATCTTTTATTTTCCTTTTGGCACTGATAAGGGGAGCCGTCCCTCTGCGATGCCGCCCATCAACGCATAACACAAAAAAAAACTATGGGAAATATTTTGTATTTATATTTTAAAGGTGAGTGTTTGATCATCTTTGTGATCCCCGATTTAAATAGAAGTAGTATCGATTTTGATATCAGATGAAAGGTGGATTTTATCATTGTCATCCTGAAATTTGAGCCTTCAAATCTATTCATTCCCAAGATATAGCAAAAAAATAATTGGTCCTTGGACCGCTTGTGGTCGCCTGCCATCTGGTGTTATAAATGATAGACCTCACATGACCTTGTACCTTGGTATGTGACCTTGACTTCATAAACAAATGAGGGATCCATGTTAACCTATGACTAAGTTTGCGTGCCAATTGCATCAACTTTTTAAATGAGGGTAATTTTACATTTTCAGCCTATTTTACAACTGACCTCACATGCCTTGACCTCGGTATGTGATCTTGACCTCATCAACAGAATGGGGGATGTCATGTTACACTGTACTGTGACCCAAATTTGGTTTAAATCATCAAGATGGGGATATTACAGCAAATGTTATCACCCTGTTTCAACAACAGACAACAACAGACATCAACAAACAAACTAGAGTGTACAAAGTGATCCTATGGTCTTCTGCCTTAAGGCAGGCGACACAAACTAAACTGCCGTATTAATGATTAACCATAAATATTAAAACAGTATTGAATAGGGCTTGAAATATGCATGATAAACTGCTTCCCATCAAAACCGCAAGAATGTTTCCCACGGTACTTGATGGGGCATATGTGCAAGGCCAGGCTCTATATCAAGTAGAGAACACGAAATAGACTTAATCAGAACAAGCAACTTATTAAGTAATTAAAATTTCACAATTACCAGCTGTGTTGACAATGGGCAACCGTAGAGTTCATGTCATCCGATTTATGAACATTTCACAAAGCCTCAATCTTTAGAATAAAATCTTTATAAATTTCAAGTGGAGTGTTAAGCCTACCTTTACTTGCTTTGGATATCTGCCTATGGGTAACCTTACGGATTCTAGACATGCAAACAGGATTGAAAATCTCTATGAGCTGGGAAGGATCACATTACACATTACGAGTTCATATAACAGACGTAAAGAAAAAACTCAGGCCCAAATACGGAATCATCGGTTTCCAGTTCTTCAGATAGTTCTTTTGCTGGTAGACTCAGTGTTTATGGTATGTTCAGTTGAGGTATTTTAATAGCTTCTGAAAGAGAGAGAGAGAGAGATAGCTATTTATCAATCACTACTTTTCTTCATCACAAAATTAGTAGGTCAGGTTTCCTTTGAGGACCTGTACTGGTAGCTGGAACCAGTATTATTACACCTTCTAAATAGCATGAGATAGTAGGCATATTCCTTTCATTCATTGGTTAATTGCGCTGGACACAGGGATGAGTTAACTGTGAATTTGAGCTATTTCCCGTGTGGTATTTTTTACTACTTTCCATACATCATCGTACCAGAGGCAAAAGTTAGCCATTGTTCGCGTTAAGTCACACTTTTGTTATTACGTTCTCCAAGAAAGAAGCGAACGTGCTCCGTGGTAACAAAAAACAACCAAAAATGGCCGCCGCAGTAGTCGGTCAGCGTCTTTGGACAGACGAAGAAATCGACTGCGTTAATACAAAATAAAGATGCACAAAACCCGCGATTTGTCATACGGAAGGCTGTGAAATATTTTTCAAGACTAGTGTCCGGAAAAAGGGAAGGTTCTCTTGCGAAGCTGAAGTGCAATTGTCAATGATTGTGACGACTTGGATCGAGCTTGTTGGGGGCGATTTCATGATTGTACTTGTAGGCAGGTTCGTAAACGGGATGGGCCGATTTTTAAAAGCCAAGTTACAGTCAACACAATATGGTAAAATCTTATTGACAATTATCTCATAAAAATTATAAGGTGGAAATAAACAAATACTACATCTATGTCGGGAAAAATAGTGCAACTATTTTCCCTCGGTACTGGCTACAGGCCTACCACCCAGGGGTGTAGGCCTGTAGCCAGTACGGGGGGGGAAATTAGATTGCACGATATCCCCTCCAACCATGTAGTATTGTATACTAACTGTCCCAGCGCCAGATTGTTGGCGGCTAAACCATCCACCCCCAATGGGTTTCTAAGGAAACCTCATGAGAAAAGGGCAGAAATCACAAAATTTGCAAAAAAAAATCTTGCAAATTATGGCCAAAATTGGTTAAAATTCTCCAAATTCCACCCCAAAATTTAACTTTTTCCACAAAAAAATTCAATTTTCTCTAATTTTCCCTTAGAAAAAGAATTCTGATGCCACCACTGATTAAGAGGAATGAGGAGATTTCCAGAAAAGAAGCGCCCCCATTTTGTCGAACCCGGGTTTTTTGCATATTTGAATGCTTTCCAATGTATTAGATAACACATGAAGTGAATAAAAGACGATACGCCGTCTTTATGTAATAATATGATAATTTAGTACTTTCTGTCGTGCACGACAGAAAGTCAACGCACGGTTCTATGGGGATAGTCAGGCAAGTTCAAAACAGGTTTGCTGTTTTCTTTTGTACTTGTTTTCCAATAAGCCTTCGGAAGTCTTGGTAGGTGGTCTACAATCGATCCTAGCAATTTGAGAAGAAATTCCATAATCCTAAAAAAATCTCTCATGTCACTTTAATAGAAAACTTCTGCTGATCCTGAAAAACAAATGAATGGGAATATTATCATTAACACACGAGTGCGTTTACGATAATGGTCACTAACTTTATTAATATTAACAAGGCGGTTCTCGAACCACAAAGGTCCCCCGCCCAGTGCAGTAGCTAGAGAAGAAGCAACAATTTAAGATCTCAGGGAAGAGTGTGATGGAAAATAGGGTTATGAACCACGAGGCTATTCCAGACATGAACTTTCAAATTTTAGCACTGAGAGATGTTGACAACGCAAAAGTTTCATCCCTCCAACCACATGATTCGTGATTTGACCTTGATGCCCCCCACATACCTTCAAAATACATTAAAAATGTTGCCCATGAATGGTTGACCACATTCCCAAGTTGTTGTCGTAACCACAAGTCTTGGGTTTACAATGGCTTGTGTGGTGTTAGGATTTGTCAGCAAGTGGCGTATCCGGGGGCCGCGTGTATTCCATGATAGGACGAATCCTAACATGGCAGCGATTTTCAGGCTGAGGCGGATTGGGAAACAGTCAGGGGTTTACACCCTATCGTTATTCGACACTGACTGCGAATGTACATGTACAGTTTGGACTCTCTGCACGGGACCGACGGCTAACGTCCCCTCCGAAGGACGGGGGCTTTCATTTCCATTTTGCCCAATTCCAAGTGACCAGGAGGAGAGCGGTATTCTGTATTTAGTCAATAGCTGGTATACAGACAAACCAGATATGGTGAGTGCCCGAATAAATCCAGCAAGTGCCACGACCCACCGGGATTCGAAAACCCGGTTGGAATTTTGATTGTAAATATGCGCCAGAGGCAAGCACCCTAACCGTAGGCCACGCTCTCCCACATCATTCACAAGGTTTCATGACCATACAACCATGTGCAAGGATTTGACCTTGAATGACCCTGCATGATGACACACCCACAAGTTTCCTCCTACCACATTATTTAGTGATTTGACTTTGGCAGACCCCTCATGACATGAAATTGACCTTCAAACTTTTGGACACGAATGTTGACCACACCACCAATTTTAAACCTCCTACCATATGTTTAGTGAGTTTACCTTGATGCCCCGTGTGACCCTTAACTGACCTTAAAATTTCGGCCAGAATGTTCACCACACCACCAAGTTTCATCTGTACTACCCCATATTTAGGGATTTGACCTGGAAGGACCCTCAGACCCTGATATGACCTTCAAAAAGTTTGGAACAGAATGTGACCCACACCCACCAATTTTCCCCTCCTACCACATGTGTAGTGATCCGACCTTGAATGACCCTGCAGGACCTTGAAATGACCTTCAAAATTTTTTGGTACTGGAGGGTGACCACACCACCAATTTTCATCCTCTTACCACATGTTATGTGATAGTGATTTGACCTTGAATGACCCCACAGACCTTCAATTGACCTTCAAAAATTTTGGCACTGAATGTTGACCACACCCACCAAGTTTCAGCATCCTACCACAACATATAAGGTTTATAGAAATTTAACTCCATTTTTGCCTATTGTTGACCCCATGGACCTTTGACAATGCCCATGGACCCGCATCCGAACTAATCCGCCAGCTTACTGAGTGACATCTATGGTGCGAAGAGGCCACTACATACTTGCTCCAATCAAAGGTATCTTGTAACAACCTTTTTTAGCGATTTAGCCCTATTTTAGCCCATATTTGACCTTATTTTTGACCACAATGACCTTTGACTCAGCCACATGACCCCACTTTGTTCCACCCACCACCTATGAGATTACACTATGTTGCAAAGATGGACTCCACAATGCTTAATACGAAGATATCGCTGGGACGCGCACACACACACACCGGACAGCTAGCATTTCTATAGTCCCCCTTCGCCAATAAAAGTTTTTAAAAGTTTTATTATTAAAGTTAAAGGTGCAATGAGAGATTTTGAGACACCCAAATATTGTGTCTTAACAGTAATTTCATATAGATAGACACTCAATAAATTTATTATTTGTATTTGGCCTAAAGAAAGTCTAAAAGAGAGAAAACAGGTGATTTGTGATTTGCTTATATTTCAAGGTAAAACATAGTTGAATTTCGTATTTGCTCCTATACCAAAATTATAAATTTCACAATTTTTGTACCAAAGAAATTTCTCAGCTTCCTCCTTTTCAGATGGGATATTTTTTTTTTTTTTAATAAAAGGACAAAAAAACAGTACTTTCGATTTTTAAAGGGACACCTGATATGTGACACTCTCGTGCACCTGAAGATTGATCTGGTTAAAGTCTATAACATGATTGACAATAGCTCCACTATTTGGTGAGAAGTGAACAAGGTACTATTTACGTCCGTTAAATAGTACCTTCAGCCGCATTAAGGATTGTGCATGCGCATGCGTGTAACGAACCACCAAAACTAACACATTGGGATTGGCTTGTTGGTCTAAAAAGCAACCTGGTTTGAGTCTTTCAAGCTTTACAGACAAAAATTTCGTAAGAATGAGAAATTTATTAAAGAGGTAGATAAAACCAAATATATACTGCCCTGAGAGGCTCTGGTTTAAAGCTATAAAACAGTACTACTCCTAAGCAAAAATAGCACTGCAATCACCTCGGGCCCCATAGTCTAACCAGAGCTTCTCATGAGTTTGGCAGTATAATGTATGTATCATTCAAGCTTATTATGGGGGAACGTGTTGGCGCAGCGATCTCCCTCGCCTTTCACCAATGAGGTCTCGGGTTCGATTCCCGGCAGGGGCTCGTTCACGGTGTCTATGTGAATTTGGTTTCTCGATCAATACTCGTTCACGCAGGTTTTCTCCGGGTACTAGCGGTTTCTACTGCTTCTTAAACGAGCTCTTGGCATAAATCTGTTCTGGTTATAGGTTTCTCTGATGTGCTGAGCGCCTTGATCACGTTTACGTGGATATGTCGCGCGTGAAAAATACACAATTATTATTTTATTATTAAGATGAGCGCAAACATCTATTCTTGATCAAAGCGTCATCTTGATATAGCCTTCCATGGACTCGTAATCTTGGATCATCTGATGATAACCTCAGCAAGTCGATGGTTTACGATGGTCTAAATGGACGGCACTAAGTGGTAATTGACAGACTTTGATTTGTATGATGACGACGTTTGGGCCTGCATCGTGTGGGGCTTGTCTGATGCTACGAATAGAAGAGCCATGAAGCACATGACTAGCTCAGGAACAAACCGCTGCAGATAAGAAATGTACTGGAAAAAAAAGAAACGGAAAATGAGGCTACAAGATATATAGTTATCACTGGTTAGGGATCAATATGGTCGCAAGATTGCAAAAATAAATTTAGGTCCATCCAAAATGGAGATGTAGTGAAATTGATTATTCATACTTCCAAATCACCCACTACCGGATCAAAACCTGATACGCGTAGCCAGATGATTTGTAAAGCCCCGAAACTGACAAAAAATAACGGTTTTTTTATTGAGTGTAATCACATTGCACGAAATTGAATTTAAATAGCAAATTTTCGTCACCAAAACACGAAGATTCAAAATCAATTTGGTTACAATTAGTAGAAATATAACTGGACAAATATATATAAACATAGAGACCAAAAATGGACTTTATCATTACCATTTTGAGGCATTTATTTTGTTACTCATTCCAAAAAGTGAAAAAGTAAAATTTGTTACTCAACTTTAAACGATAAATAAATTTGGTCAGGTGCTATTGAACAGAATTTCCTTAAATTTTGTTAAAAAAAAAAAAAAAAAAAAAAAAACAAATAGTTAAAAATCGCTCATAGAACCTCTTTCGTTCAGGAGAAAATTGAGGAAATTACATGCATTTTTAAGGGCACAGAGATGAAGACAGCAGTTGTTTGACCGATTCAAACACACTCGAGTGGACTGCGTGTGAAGTCATTGCACCTAGGCAACGCGGTGCGCAATTGGTCAACTATGCGCCGAACTACAGCGTAGCATGCTGCCCCGCAGTGTGTTCGTCACACGTTCTATTTTTAGGTCGTGTTGCCTGAGGGTTTTTGTATTAAAACCAAACAATGTTTTGAAATCGAAATCAGCGGATGTAGAAGCCGAATTGAATGGAGAGAAGTTGTGTATATGAGGCACATTTCCGACCAAATTCTGAGTAGGATATGTGTCTGGCAAAGAAAACAAGGTTTAAAATAAAAATATGCGTCAACTGTGAGTGTCCTCGGTTGGAAAAACTAGGCCTACATCGATGGTTCTAATTCCCCGTTTAGGACTAAAAAGGGGGAGGGAAAACTTGCACAAGTTTGTCATCGGTAGGCTAAGACGCGCAACATTTTTATTTTGAAGCAGTTACTTTTTAACCGCATTAATTTTTTTATTTCATGAATTGAGAAAATTTTAGTTTCTTTTAGTATCATTTACAATGATGCCTCCTGGTTTAAAAAGCCTCATCAGAGATCGTAGGTCAGATGTTGTTTTTAAATGGTTGCGAAGTCTTAACTGGGGGCTTAATTAACTTAGCTTACATTGGGCATGATTGAGGCCTGAGGCCTCTGGGGGAAATCCGTTAAGATAATTTTTTTTAAAAAATCAATAAATAAACGCATTTCGCATTGAAATTTGTCGGGGGAATTGGTAGACTATACCTTGTGTTTTGTTTCATTGTTGGATTTTTGACATGTTCTTGATTTGTTTTGCTTTTGGGGGTTGATTTGTTTTGCCTTTGGGGGTTTGCTTTGTTTTGTTTTTCGGGTGCTTGCTTTATATTATTGTTGTTGTTGTTGGTGTGTGCCTTATCATGACAGTCATTCTTTAAAGTTTATTTCCATTTCGGAAATTTTGACAGAAAGAAACCTATGCTACGGGGTGTTACCCTAGGACTTATCGTAATCGTTTGTAAACTGCGAACATCTCACAGAGGCCTACGGTTAAATTCCCTGAACTTTGCCAGCGTGAACTTGCATTTAAATACCGCACAGGATGTTAACGCGGCCGGACTCTGCGCATACTCATGACATTGGAATAATACATTACGCGTTCCTGCCTGATTTGATCCGCGTAGTGGTTGTGACTTCCAATTATGGTTTTATTCCAGAAGAAATCGCTATTGAAGAAATTAATAATTATGTTCTCTTTTCCAATCAGACACTTACACATACCCATACATGGAAAAAAAAATAGAAATGTGTACAAAATACATATCACTGTCCTTATGGATCAATATGTCGATATGCATGTCACAAATTTTTAGGTCCATCCAAATGGAGATTGTAGAATGAAAATTCTTCAAGTTATCATTACTTCCAATTGTTTTTATCCAGAGTATAAACTATGAAGATAGATCATTATGTTCTCTTTCAAATACAGACACTTCCACATTAAAGGAGAAGTACGTGAGTTTTAGACTTCAATATATAAGATGCATCAGTGATAGGACATGCCAGGTTGGGAGGAGCCAATTATATTTTGGTGTCTGGGAAAACTTAGCAAAAATGTAGTAGCATTCACCGTGATCACCAAACGTAACGATGTTAGCAGACAGCGAGTGGAATGACACTCTAAAACAATCATAAATGTTTCTGTGGTGTTTTTAACACAGCCAAGATTCCTAATCACGGTTGTAACCCAGAGCTTAGGATAATCCCATGTGTACTCTAAGCTCTAATCTATGGGTACCCCCTTGATGGTTATATGCAGTATATACAACTAAGTACTTGCGAAGTACACAAAAGCACTGGGTGATAGCAGCTATGTTTACTAGCAGTACCCATCTTGTAGTGTACTCTGCCAGTTGCTTGTTAGGTGACTGACAGGTACCCCATGTAAGCCCACCAGTAGTGGAGACCTCTGCAGCTATCCTGGGAGTAACCTTCACAGGTACTCCATACCGGCTGCCTCGTAGGCAGGCACTTTGAGCCCATAGAGGGGCGCCAAAACAGCCAATGTTGTTTACGACTTTCTGATAATTCAAGATAGTAACGTCCATATTGGAGTTGAGCATCACCAAAACCCCCTATATGACATTAGTAAAAACAATAACATATGTGACAAAAATGTTAAATAATGGATCATTAAAATCACTAAAATAAACACACAGAGCTCAAGCTCATTTGCATGGAGTACCATGCAGGTACTCCTGCATGGGGTGACTAGTGGTTAAGCTACTGCGTGTGTCCTAGGTGGATGATACCCCCCCTTTTGCGGCCGGGGATGTGGTACCACCTGCGGGGTGGGTCCTCCGTGGCTAATTAACAGCAACTTTCAAGGTATCCCATGAAGAAATGGTTGTGCATTTGTTAATCAACCAACAAAACATGTATGCCTATATACCAAAAAATATTTTGCAGGCTAATTTCACACACTTGCTCATGATAAGGTTACTAAAATACTACCATGGAAGAATTCTGGCCATAATAAGGCCGGGGTCACACAAGAATATTGTCGTAACAACTCGATGTGACACCCAATTGTATAATTCAACAACGACTGCAGTCAAACGTATCATTTATTGTAGCATGTCCCATTAAAATTGGGTCATACGCACGCATTAATCAATTACGAGATTTGGTCGTATACTGGCTTCAATCATTTCACGTTGCGACGGTAACGGTCGAGTTTCAAGGGGTCATAGTTGTTTGCGGCAATTCCATTGACAAAACATCCATGCGAATTGTTAAAATAAAGGAAAGCACACGCTTTCTTTACCAAACTTCACAGGTTCAATTCGAGGTGCAAAGTTAAAGGACGCCAATTATTTCCTTGTTTCTCAATGAATTTATATATTCCATCTCTGATTCCATTGAAAAAGATCAGTTCTTTCACCGTGTCATTCCTATGACAACAGGAGAACGTCATGTTCGGGTTGAATTTCTCCTTACTGTGAGCATCATGTCACCACTGGTGTCAACATCAGCCTTAGGCGACCGCATATTTACGAACGGATGATCAAAATTAAAATTATAAATTCAAATCAGATTTTAAAATAAGACAATTGAGAATAGACAGGTATGTGATTAAGTAAATCCCTATTTAACTAATTTTAATAATATTTCGTCTTGGGGAAAATGTGGGAAAAGAGATGGTGCCCCCATGTGCAACCTCACACCAGGGAATGAGATGATTGGAAAAATACTGGGAAAAACAAATAAACAAATCCTACATGGTACCGATTTCCTTTCATGCCTATTAACAGGGATCATATAACTGAAGGCCTGATTTCTTTCCAATGTTGACGGAAATATATGTTCCCTTCTGAGAAGTGGAATGCCCAAAATACCTATTTTAGCACCCCTTCAAAGACGGATAATGCGTCTCGAAGAGTGGACCAGGTCACACCATGTCGGCCATTGCTTTCCCAATTACGTTTTGGATCAGAGCCCACACGGACGCACGCAAATTCAGCGATTGGGGCGGGCTGGAAGCGGGAGTCAAAATTGGAAAATGTGAAATCCGGCCTCAGTTATATCTGATTATAAAACCAATGTGTTTTTTGACTCCTAAATCATTACACGAGCTGATTTCCTTTACACCAAGGTTGACTGAAAATATTGCATACACCCCGTTGAAGGAATTTTCAATCAAACAAGACTGGCTCACTCAGTCGGAGATGGAGCATGAATGATATCTCAGTGCGGTCAAAAGGATGTAGCCAAAGGCGAGACACATACACTAAACATAAGAAACTATGTAACAGTGCCTTAATAGATTAACTAAAAATATGGGAAATAGATGCTCACCTGACAACGGATTACTCCGGGGCGAGCGTCATAGTCAGTAACCGGTTGGGAGACTTTATGTATAGTGCAAATGATGTTAGTTGTTGTTTCTGCAGGAGAGCCCTTGCAACGGTCTCTTGTGGAGTTTTTAGGTCCGATAGTACACCGACGAAAATGTGGTTGGTGCCCCCTGTCCACGAATCACTCGCAGATATTCGACTAATGCTGATTCCGCGGTGTTAGGCCCATGACGACGTGATGTTACGAACGGAGTGGGCTCAAGCTTGGGAAGCTCCTATCACTGCGTTGGAATCATTAATTGTTAAACCCCCAGGGGTTTGCTTATCCATTAGCAATCGTCGCCTAGACGCGGACCCAGGGGGAAGTGTGTGTAAGAACAACAAAATCTTGTTCGAGCCCTGAGCGGATCAGTTTTACGTTTGTAGTAATCAAGGGGCGGAGGGGAAACAAAGGAGATTTTTCCCGCACCGACGGGTGAACATGCCATCGGGGTAAGATTATTGTCGATGGTCAGAATGAGGATGACTCGTTCTTGGCGAGAAAATCCGGCCTAAGGAACAATTGGACCCGTCGGGAGAATCGACGCAGAGATAGAACGTTTTAATCTCGTGAACATCGTCTACCGGAGGAGAGTGCACCAGGAAGGCTGTCTTAATGGTGACATGTTTTAGTGACGCCACAGCCATTGGTTCGAATGGCGGCTTCACTAAATAGTTTAAGACGCGTATTAAGGTACCAGGGTGGGACCATCTTCCTGGCCGGAGGTCTTGTGTTAAACATCCCTTAGAAGGGAGACGGATCGATCCATCGTCGTTAATGGTCGATCCATCATCGAAACCTCGATTGATCGCTAGGATAGACGGACTTGTGTTTACAGACGTCAGGTACAGACGCTCGAGTCGGAGCGACTTCTATCGATCACACCAGGGGAAGTAGGGCCCAAGGTGCTTACTGTAAGAGTCCATGGTAGATCTTCTTCTTCCCGCTGTTATGAGCGAGGCAGCCTCGTGAAAAGCCATTATCTCAGGATCGTTGCCGGATAATGGCCACGCAGTCAACGCCAGATGCTCCAGCGACAGAGTGGCGCTCCCTCCGTCCGGAAGAGATATTAGATCCGGACGGGTCGGTAGACGCAGCGGGGCCGCCAAGCGATCCACCCTTGGCCGAAACCACAGGTGTTTCGGCCAAAAGGGAGCTATGAGGATCACATGGCACGCCTCCCGCCCAATTTTTCGAAACTACACGATGTAGAATCAGAATTGGTGGGAAGGCATACGCCGTGAACCCCGACCAGTCCATCGCCAAAGCGTTGACTGCGTACGCACCGGGGTCGTGAGTCCGGGGCAGGACAGAGGAGATGGTTGAATCAGGTGCGAGGCGACAGGTCGATCGAGGAGTATACAACTCTCGACGATCCTCTGAACGACACATCGTTTCAGTATCCATTCCGAGGCCACGTGACAGATCGTCAGCAAGAAAGTTGACGGCCCCCCGGAATATGGACTGCGGACAGCGTGAGGCATCGTGACACAGGGACCGGGAACGAGTCCCGCCCTGTTTTTTGATGTAGGCCACCACGGTGGAGTTGTCAGTCTGTACCAGGACACTGGGTCGGTCACCATCGACTCGAAGTGAGCTAGTGTTCGTTCCGATGCCCACAAATTCGAGGCAGCGCTTGACATGGGCGGCATGCATCGGTCTGGGACCACGTCCCCAAGGTACTGAGTTCTGGGTAAACCCTCCCCAACTGACGATTCGATGCGTCGTCGTGATTACTTATCGACAGGAGGCGCGGGGAAAGAAAATCCCCGAGTAGGGGGGGGCGGTGGACCACCATGCCAGGTGCTCCCGGACCTGCATCATGGGGATCAGACGGGAGACTGGCATCGGGAAAAAGTGTTAGAAACTAAATCCCTCATGTAAAATAGGCGTCTATTTTACAAGGTAGTTGTTTTTGAAGATGCATGTTTTAAAGAAGCGAGAATTGTCTCTCAAACCTACCCTTCCCACCCCTATCAATCAATGTGGGGGAACTGGCAAGGGATGTTGAGTACATGAGGTGGCTCAACAGTGAATAGGGAGGAGGGGAAAATTTTTCACAGAGACGTGCATTCTGTTCTAAAATTTTTCCCGGATTGGGGTTGCTTGTGGCCTGTAATGCCGTCCGAGGTGCAATTGAAGCACCCTCATGTGGAAGCGACAGTACGGACAAGATCGACAGCCGGGCCATCAAGCCGAGGAGGCGAAGGACAGTCTCGAGCGGGGCCTGATTGAGTTTGGCTATGGAGGTCGCGGTTCGAATGACGACCTCCACCCCCGCTTGCCGACGGTTTCTGGCAATGCCCGGACGCAGTGGAAATGTTAGAACCATATTCACACGAATTAATCAAATCGTACCTTGGAATGCCATCTAAAGGGTCCCTACTCCAGCCCCATTATACATAGCCCTGATGGCCTTGGTATTCCAAAGCTCTCCGATGTTTATCTGGAATCGTATTCGCTTGCTTACGCCGGTGTAGAGATGAGGCTGATGATCGCTTCCACGCTCTTCGTTCCAAATTATCTAGAGAAAATCTCTGGAAGCGTAAAGTGCAACGCATGCATTATTCAATGGCAGAATAATTTCGAACTTGGCAACAAAATCCATCACTTCCGATCCTACCCCAATGGACAATAGGTCAAGGAACAAATCAAAAGCCCTTCTCATCACCCGCCTAGAGAATTCGGATGGGATATAGCCAACCGCCTTATCCAGCAAGGGAACATGCTTAAACTCATTGATTCCGAAAGACTCGGATCTGACATGGAGGGATCTATTTATTTATTACCTGCCTCGGGGTGTCTTGAGTTTTGCAGTTAAAGGTGCATGTCTTGATTTTCTCTCCAATGTTTACCAACCTGCGTACTTGGGGCACGCGTGGGCAGCAATATAAGTTGCAATTTTCTGTCTAACAAGGAACACCTCTCCCATCATGTCTTAATAATTGCTCTATTTCACTCGCTCAAGGCAGATATAACATGGAGACATAATTCCATCCTTGCTTCTCTTGTTAAACACCTTCAAAAAATAATTTCGACATGCCTATCTGCATTTAAACTCTAGCAGACATCCAGGGCTCGTCTATCAACGGTGGTACCATTCCGCCCGATATTCTTCCAACCAGTCAACGCCCTGACCTTGTTATTGTGACAATGTCAAGACACGTATCCATGTTGTAAGACTTACTGTTTCCGTTGGATCGAACATTGTAAAGCTCACATTCTTAAGACCGAAATGTATTACTCCTTCTATTGTCCGGATATCAACGCAAGGCTTAATACCAGGGTGAACTTAATTGTGTCGAAGTTGGCTCACGGTGTCTTATTACCAAGAAAATAAAGTTAGCGCAATATTCAAATTTTTGGTTCTAAAGCAAAGAATGCTTCCATAATGACCTGCTAAAACCGACTCTTGTTGAGTATGCACTTGTGTAACTCAAGACAAGCGAGCCCTCTTAGGGAGGAGTGTCCCTACCTCAAGATCTAACACGGGCTTTGTTCACACTCTCCCGAGACTACCTCCAATTTTTTAAAGATATCATGTCTATAAATTTCTTATTATCTTGCCTGTGTACTACACTGTTGAATATCGTTCCTGCGGGTTTCAGGGACTTTTATATTGTTTCCTCTTGTACATAGTATGCTTTTGTTAATTGTGTATTTTGTGCTATCCGGTAATGGGATGGACACGTCCATCCCGTATCCTGATTGCATCTGTACGGTCTTTTTTTTTATTTTAATAAAGATTGATTTAACGCCGTGCACCCATATACCTCAGGTCTTGAGGGGGGTAAGGCTCGATTTGTCGCTTGACAATAAAGCCCAGCCTCTTGCAACAACCTATCGGATGGGTACACTGACCATTCTCGGACGCGCCTGGGGTGACGGCTGTTAGATTAGCCAGTCGTCCAGGTACATGCATAGGTGTTACCCCCTCTCGCCTGAGTGAAGGCGCCCACTTCTCTCGGGTCACAAACGTGAAATACCCCTGGGAGAGGTTGGATAGTCCGAAGGGAGACACGTCCACTCGTACGACTGGCCCTGGATATGGAATCTGAGCCACGCGTGTCTGTTTTTGGCGACTGGACGTGTATGTAGGTCTCTTTCAGATCCAAAAGAAGGACGCCCAACCCTCCTTCAAGACAGTGCAGAATCGACGCTAGAGTTTACATCCTGACTTCTTCGGCTTGATGACTGTTTCGAGGCTTCAGTCAGGATGGGACGCCAATCCCCGATCTTCTTGGGGGCCAAGAAGTACGTCGACCAAAACCCCTTCGTGAAAGGAAGGGTCACCGTGGAGATGGCGCCCTTCGCACAAGAAGGGCCGGACCTCGCCAGGAGAACTTGGTTCTTCGGCTCCCCCAGGAAGCGGTGTGCCTCGCGCCCGTGAAGTCCGCGGGGGTGTCGCGGTGATTCTATTGATACCCCCGTTCCACCACCCTCACACCCAGGTGCGGGAGAATGGTGGCCATTTTCCGCCCGTAGAAGTAAGGCGGCCGCCCCCCGGAGGTGGAAGGGCTCCCTCCCAAAGGGAGAGAAGACCCGGCCGCCGTGCCTTCAGGACTTAGACTGCTTCCCCTTCCAGGCCGCCTTTGGTCTTTTTTGGGATTGGGTGAGTCTTGTCTGGCCCCGACTTCTGATAAGAATTTTCCGGGGCTTCGGGCTTCTTGGGGGGATTACCTGGGTCGGCTTCGCCTGCTTGGTGGCACGGCCAGAAGAGGAGCGGGAACGCTTTCTTCTTCTTATTAGCCGAAGACTCCCGAGGGAGATCTTCGCTTGCTCTACGCGGCTCCGCTGAAGCAAGCAAGGGAGTTCCACTGAATGGGCCGCATGAGCCCCCCGAAGAGGACATCCCGCGACACCGGCGAGATCGGAGCTCAGGGTGCGTAGAGTAAAGCAGGCGTTCTCCTCGCGCCGCATGAAGCTAAGGCGACGCGCCAGAGACGATTGAGCCCTCATCTGCCTTCACTAGCCGACGCTAGCGTTTAAGGCATCAAGGCTCCGGGAGAAAACTTCACCCTCGCCCATCGAGGATCTGAGATCGTGGGCGAGGACCCAATAGAAAAGCCCCTAGACGTATGCCAGAGGTCACCGCCAGGTCTAAGTGCCTCAACTGATCCTCCCAAAATGGGGAGAATGCAGTCGGGACAGCCTTGCCCATTGGCAACTTGGCCGCTAGGGGTTCAGGTCTATGTTTGAGTCCCAGGAAGGAGTAAACCCCTTCGGTAGTTTCTCAAACGACTTGGCGAAAAGGTCTTTCACTGGGTGACGAGAAAGCTTCTGAGGACATCTCCCCTGAACGCTTTTCCCAGGAAAAAAAAGAAAAAACAGAAAAAAAACCAACTTCGTCCGGGAGCGTCAACGCCTGGACACGTTCCGGAGGGAGGATGGGGAAGCCCAGATTGAGCTGTCCTTCCTCCGCACGCCGCTCAGGCACGCAGGCAGCCGGACTTCCTCATTTCAGCACCTACGCAGCCTTGAGGGGTGGCAACCTGGGGTAGCTATCCACCTCCTTCCTGCTCCGAAGCTGCACAGGCCGACGACTGGCGAAGGATCATCACTCACTGGCGCCTGCCTCCGAAACGTCGGAGTCTGCGGCCGTAAGAGGATCCGGGAGAGACGGCACGGCAGAAGCAATGGAGTCAGTAGGCCAGGTGCGGCCCACCTGGCCAGCGACACCAGGGCTCCCCGCGGGACCGAGCCAACCGCGTAGGCTTGGGCCGCAAGAGCCACAAGGCTCGACTGCACCCAACCCAACCCTGACGAGGGTACAGGCCGAGAAGGGGTGGGGACGACACCCCAATTCCCAGGTTTACGCTAGCCTTAGGGTAGTGGATGGGTAGACCGCCCTGCCCTAGCCCGGTACCAGGCTGTAACCCCGCAGCATTTCCACCATCCAAAGGGTGACGATCCGATGCGCGCGCAGCGGTCCGCAACCTACTCAACCCGAAGTGGATCGGAAGAAGCCCCGACAGCACCTGGTGCCTGCGGCTGTGCAGCCGGCAGAGGCTGCGGTGTAGCTATAGCCCGGAGGGTCTCCCCACAAAGCGGGAGCCCCCGGTCCAAAGACCATACCAGAGAGACTGTCCTAGACCCCATCGTCCCGCTCGACTGGGGTGGGTAAAGCCACGTACGGGGACGCAGCGTAAAACCTTGATAAGGTCTGGCTTTCGGCGGTACGTGTCCCCACTGGGCAGGCCACGAAGCCTGCCCCGCAGTAAACGCCAGCGGCTGGGGGGCAACCCAACGGGTGCCCGCCATAGGCTGACCCGTCGCGGAAACAGGTGTTGCAGCTACCCCAGCACCCCCGTGACCGCAGCAGGCGTACCCGCGGAAGAGGCCCTTGAGCCGACCAAGTCAGCTGGGGCATCAGTGGGGGCCAACCCGGGGGAGCTCCACACACGCCGCGCCCCGAAGGGCCCGGCATAGCGTGCGGAGCAGGCTGAGGTGGCACTGCATGGCTAGCCCGGCTAGCCATCGGGTGCAGTAGAGCGTGAGTCAACAACCTGCGGCGTCCCACCGGAGGACCACCGAAGCCAGACGCCCCCAGGGTTTGTCGAAACAATCCCCGAAGTGATGACCACTTTGGTTGCGTCAAGGCGCCCGAGTACACCTAACCGCAACGACGCTATGCATAGACCACAGCGGCGATGGATTAGCCCCAGCGACCAGGGCAAATCACCATCTCCACTCACCCTACCGAACGCCTGCTGCTGCCAGTCCCCAGGGGAATTGGCAGAGCAAACCGCGCTATCCTGCACCGAACAGCCTAGGCTAACCAGGCGAGCCAGCGCTGTTTCCACGCTAGAGAGGAGACCCGAATTCACCCCCTAAACATGCCGCGGAGCAGCCAAAGCTACTTCCACCTCGTGTGCACCCGAGCAGCCGGCGGCTGCCTTGTAGTAACCCCGGCTGACCCGACTCCACCCCCCTTCTCCGTAGCGCAACATGGAAGAGTCGTACCCGTTCAATGCGCCCATTGAACCCACTCCCGATACAGAAAGAGGAGCACCGACTGGTGCGGGAGCACTGCCGTGGTTGACACAAAGAGGATGGGGGTCCCATGATGCATGGCGCTGGCAGCGTGCGCATTGTGCTACATAAACGGGTGAGCGTGAGTTCTAGATGGAAAGCGTGGTCTCACCAAACCGTAAGAAAAATAACCAAAGCGTAGCGTGGGAACTCCCGGACTCCACTCCGGGACTAACAAAACAACTCGGTAACTTGATCCACCAACGGTTAAAGACATTTTTCAACACAGTTTCGACATTTTTATTAAATAATACCACAAGCATATAATAAAATAAGAGAACACACCAAACCATATTTATTGATAGTAGCATTCTTACTAAAAAACATAACAAACCCACACATAGTCAAAGGCATCCAAGGCCGCAACACTGCGGCAATGGCTGCCTTTTTTGTTTACCTCTTTTTCCCGCTACACAGATCACATGACGGCACCGGCGGCAAAAAAGGATACCAAAAAACTCTCCGACGGGCCGTTAAAGTCTCTGTAATTCTGACCAATCGAGCACTTTATATCCAATATATAATCCAGTACTATATCCAGATAGTTATGGTAAGTAGTAGAAGTATTCCGTTTGAGACGACAACGTCAGTATCAATATCTCAGATAAATTTGACTGCAACAGAGCTGCGAGGCGTCCGTCTTGACGGCTAGCCAAAACGGAATTGAGGAAGGCAATGGTCGACACGGTGTGACCTGGGGTCACGGTCCGAGACCATTTTTTCCTTTAAGGGGTGCAAAATACGTATTTTGGGGCATTCCCACTTCTCAAAGGGAAATGGCATATTTCAGTCAACATTGTGGTAAAGGAAACGACACGATTACAATGCGCCGACAAAAATTTGCAGTCACACATACTAAATATTTAGTAATACTACAATAAATTGGCATGTCGAATTTGTGTGACCCAGCTAGTAATAATAATAAAACTCCTGTTTCTACAGTGCCTTGCATGATTGGCATGTTATCCCAAGGCTAGGCCAACCGCCGAAACAGTAGATTGACATCAGAAAGGCAATCCCCCGGTCAATTACTTTTTTTGCTCCACTACAACCCCCTCATATGGTGGCAGTATTACTGTGAGTGTGAGGTAATCCGGCACCCCCATTAGGCGGGACGAAACAGGATTTAAAACTTTGGATTTACTGCTACTACTAAACTCACTTACATGAATAATAAATTAACAAACAAACAAACCAAAAGCAACATCTCTACCATGATCGCACAGGGGGCGGCACTGCCCAGCATACTGACCCAACTGAGCATGCTGGGAGTTGTGACCCCATGTCGAAAGTCAAGTTGGAAAAACACCGACACCTCAATTTCAGGTACAAAGCTGAAAGAATAAAGTGTTCAGTAACAACAAGGAGTCTTCATGGTATATGGAGGGGGGCAATTTAAAAAATATTTGTGGTAAAGCTGAAACTTGGGATAGTAGGCATGCCATCCATGCATGCAACGCAAAGTTTCCAAGGGTCATTTTGTAATGTTTACTTCAATTGCCACTGAAAAAGCAGCAATCTTGATATTTTGATGTTTTAAAGTGTTAAAAAAAACAAAAAAACTAAAAAATCTTTAAAAATGTGAAATTCTGATTTTTGCACTAATTAAAGCTGTCTATCAAATATTATCCGGTGTGAAAGGTTAACTGAGATTATTTCTTTGGTATAAAAATTGTGAATTTCTGTAGCAGTATATACTAAATTCAGTCCGGATACAGACAGAGGGAGGCAACCGACTGTGCGGGCGCACTGCCTAGTTGTGATTGACACAAAGGATGGGGGTCCTGAATGAATGGTCGCGGGGCAGCGGTGCGCAAATTAGTGCGACATAACGGGTGAGCGCTTGAGTTGCTATATGAAAAGCGTGCGCACCAACAACCGTTAAAGAAAATAAACAAAGCGTACCGTGGAGAACTAACTCCCGGTACTCCACTATCGGGACTAACAAAAAGCAACTCGGTAACTGAGTCAACAACGGTTAAAAGAAATTTTTCAAACAGCAGTTTTTTCTACCTCTTTTTATTAGATATACCACAAGCATATAATAAAATAAGAGACAACAAAACACCAAACATATTTATTGATAGTCAAGGCAGTTCTACTACAAAAACATAAAACAAACCCACACATAGTCAAAGGCATCCAAGGCACACAGCACGTGCGGCAAATGGCTGCCTTTTTTGTTTACCTTTTCCCTCTACACAGAATCACATGACCGCATCGGCCAAAAAAGGTCACAATAAAGCTCTCCAGACGCCGTGAAAGTCTCTGTAAATTCTTACAAATACGCGCTTTATATCCAATATATAATCCATAATATATCCAGATAGTGTAGGTATAGTAGTAGAAGTATTCCGTTTGAGACGAAAACAGTCCCGTCTCCAATATCATCTAGAAATTTGACTGCCCACAACTGCGATGGCTTCCGTCTTGACGGGGGCTGCCAAAACGCATTGAGGAAGAGCCATGGGTTCGACAGGGTGTGACCTGGGTGTCACGGTCGATACCATTGTCTCTTTTAGGGGTGCTAAAATGGTATTATGGGGCATTCCACTTCTCAGAAGGGAAATGCCCATATATTTCAGTCAACATGGGTGTAAAAGGAAACGACCCAATTACAATACGCCGACAAAAATTTGCGGTCACACATACCAAATATTGTAGTACTACTACAATAAATTGGCAATTTGTACGTAATTTGTGTGCCCCCAGCCTATATAAATAATAAAACTCGCTGTGTCGAACATGCTGGCCCTTGCATGATGGCACTGTTATACCCAACGGCTAGGCCATCCGCCGAAAACATAGATTTGACATCAGGAAAGGCATCCCCCGGTCAATTCCTTTTTATTGCCTCCACTACAAACCTCATATGGTGGCAGTAGTATGTGAGTGTGAGGGTACTCAGTCACCACCCTTAGCGGTACACACACACAGGATTTTAAAACTTTGGATTTACTTCTAGCACTAAAACTCACTTACCTACATAATAAATTACACACAAACAAACCAAAGCAACCATCTACATCTCTACATGATCGCACAGGCCCCTGCGCAACATCTACCAACAGAGCATGCTGGGAGTTGTGACCCCATGTCGAACGTCAGAGGTGGAAAAAGCACACGCCCCAATTTCAGGTACAAAAGCTGAAAGAAAATAAAGTGTTCATAACAACAAGGATTCAGGTAATTGGAGGGGGGGCATTTAAACAAAAATATATTGTGTGTAAACTCTGAAACTTGGGATCAGTAGGCATGCATCAGCATTCAACGCCAATTTTTCCAGGTCATTTGTATCGTTTACTCCATTGCTACGAAAAAGCACAATGTGAATTTTGATGTTTTAAAGTTGCAGAACACTAGCTAGTTTCACATTTCACCGTTTAATAGGAAGTCCCTAAAAATGTGAAAATTTTTCTGATTTTTTTGCACTATACATATAAGCTGTCTATCACTATATTATCTCCCTGGTAAAGGATTAAGCTGGAATGATTATCTTTGGTATAAACTATGTGAATCTACTCTAAGCGTTAGTCTAATTTCATCCTAAGTTTATATTGAAAATTAAGCAAAAATCAAAAGCCTCTTTGGTTTTCACTTCAAAGCATTTTTTGTAGCCAAAAATTTAATTGGGGTCTTATCTATATGAAATCACTACATATGACAACATATATGGGATACCCCAAAATTCTCTCATTTCACCTTTTAAAACTTTTGATTTTTGTGGAACACCAAGGACTTTGTATGATTTCCTCAAACCAAGCCGAAAAATGGGTCAAGATTATGGACAACTCATAAGAATTGTTTTAAATCATCTACTTCAGATATGAGTCAAAGATATAAAAAAGTCATAAGATTGTTTAAAAAAGCTCGTAAGAGCATACTGCCGATTTGTCAGAACTCATCAAACATACTACTATGTCAAGTCCTTTGGTTTTTTCAGAGCCACTGACTCAAGGAAGATAAATTGAGTTATCCTCTATCCTGGCAAGCCACACAGATGTCTCACATTGCAGCTATTGCACTTATAACCTTGTTGCAGCACTCGCATGAACGATTTATACCCTTCCTATTCACCTACCAGCACATCTGAAAGCACAGACACACCTGCCCACCTACAAGCACATCCCTGAAAAGCATAGACACACCATACACCAAACAAAAGGCACCTCCGCCGATCACCACCCGCATGTACCAATCCCGTCGCCCCCACATCACCCACCCTACAGATCCCACCACTACTCTCAAGCACTACCACCTACCCAACCTATCAATCACAACCTTAAATCAATAAACCCCATACACCACCTACAAGCACAATCTGACAATCAGAGACACCCTACCCACCTACAACCCCAATCTGAAATCAAAGACACACCTCCACAACCTACAAGCACAACCAGAAAACAAGACACACCTAATATAAACACACAAGCACAACCTGAAAGCGAGACACACCTACACAACCTACAAGCACACCTAAAGCAAAGAGACAACACCTACATAACCTACAAGCACAACCTTAAAGCCGACACCTACAACCTACACTCACAACTGAAAGCCAAAGACACACCTCCACAACCTACAAGCACAATCTGAAAGCACGAGACCACTACACAACCTACAAGCACAACCTGAAAAAGAGAACCCTACACCACCTACACACAAGCACACCTGAAAGCAATAGACACCCTAATAACCACCAGCCAACCTGAAAGCAAGACACCTACACAACCTACACGCACAACCTGAAAAGCAACAGACACCTACACAACCTACAAGCACATCTGCAAGCAATAGAACACACCTACACACCTACACACACACCTGAAAGCAAGAGACACACCACCTACACCACCTACAAGCACAATCTGAAAGCAAGCGACACACCTGCCACAACCTACAGCACATCTCTGAAGCAATGAGACACCCATACACACCTACACAACAACCTGAAAGCAAGAGACACACCTACATAACCTAAACCTACAAGCACAACCTGAAAGCACGACACCTCACAACTAACAAGCCCAACCTGAAAGCAAGAGACACCTACACAACATACAAGCAAACCTAAAGCAAGAGACACACCTCCACACCCTACAAGCACAATCTGAAAGCAAAAGACACCTACACAACTACAATCCCATCCTGAGCAAGATACACACCTACACAACTCCAAGCAAACCTGAAAGCAAGAGACAAACCCTCCACGAGCCGACAAGCACGATCTGAAAGCCAATACCCACCTACACACTACAAGACACAACCTGAAAGCACGACGCACACCTACAACAACCTACAAGCACAGCCTACGCAAGACACCTACCAACCTACAACACAATCTGAAAGCAAAGAACACACCTACACAACCTAACAAAGCACAACCTGAAATCAAAGACACACCTACACCACCTACAGCCAAATCTGAAAGCAAGATACACACCTACCCAACCTACAAGCACACCCTGAATCAGAGAACACACCTCATACCTACAAGCACAACCTGAAGCAAGACACCTACACAACCTACAAGCACAACCTGACAGCAAAAGACACACCTCCACAACCTACAAGCACAACCTGAAAAGAATAGACACACCTACACATCCTACAAGCACAACCTGAAAGCAAGACACTACACAACCTACAGCACAACCTGAAAGCAGAGACAACACCTACACACCTACATCACAACCTGAAAGCAAAAGACACACCTACACAACCTACAAGCACAACCTGACAGCAAGAGACAAACCCCTCCACAACCTACAAGCACAATCTGAAAGCAAGAGACACCTACACACCCTACAAACACACCTGAAAGCAGAGACACACCTACAACCCTCCTCGCTCGCTCGCTCGCTCTCACACACACTTTCTTTTGGTGTGGTATCTATGATATAATATAAGGCAAGTACACACACTACACAGCGCCCAAGGGAAAAGTCCTAGTTTCGATTTTTGGTCCTGAAATCAACGAATCCTTTAATGAAAAGTCCAAGAGATGTTTTGTACTGGTTTGGGAGGGTCAGGGTGAAGCCCAGTAATTGTTACCATGGCACCATAACACTATTCTTTCTTCCAAAGACCAATCACAAATAACTGCCAAAATAAACACAATGGGTAATATTTTTTGGAAACTATTTTTAGAAGAATGTCTTTCGTCCTTGGGTGAAAACAGCAAACCTCTACCCCAACAATACCGCCCCTACACCACCACCCCTACATACACAAACACATTCTGATAGCACTTTAATGTATGTATGTTTTCCATAAAAGAAGGAATCATTTTTTATTTAAAATTGCCGAAACTATCTAGTCCACCCTAGATACCTGGAAAATAAAAGAAATTAAAGATGGGACCAACTTGATTTCAAGGGGGGGCTAGAAGTTAGACACTATCAGTGATTTGCTAAATCAGAAAATCGAAATCATTATCAATCAAAAATCAGATTTTTGTATTTCATGTACAAGTACGGTATCCTAACATAACCCGCAAATGATAAGACCTGAAGCACCTAATAAGGAAGAATGGCAAATATTTAGGTCATTCTGTCCCCCCCCTTTCGGACACTTCACAACACTACTTGGAATGGGGAAGCGTATCTTGGAACACTGCCGTTTTTTCTTCTTTTCTGTCAATTCTTCTTCATTGGAAAAAGTATCTTATTAGAATTCTACAGACTTACTTCACTTTGAAGCTTTCCTGCAAATTTCAATATTATTTAAACACGATAGTGGTCTAGATCGGCCAAAAGTTTTTTTACTGACATGACAACAGCGGCAATTTTATTTTCTTTTTCCGGGCCCACCTTTGGTTGCATTTTATAAGTTTCAAGTATATTTTTCCTTAGAGTTAGGTGGGTGTGAAGCTTTTGTACAAATCAGTGGGGTGAATTTCTTTTTGGTATCACCTCTGGGACTAGGTTAAAATAAATCCATTCTACCCTTGATGTCTAATGGTACATCCCTAATAAAAAAAGAAAGCTGGTATAAATTTTCAATCCAAACAGGACGTATGTTACCGTTGGTCATGGTCACCTGCTTGTTAGTAAAAGCTTTACTTCTTTGAAGATCGCACGTTTTCATATTGCTTGCTTTCATTAATACGACATTTAAAAAAAATGCAATATAAGATCAACCAGTGGATTATATTTAAAACAGAAAAGGAAAAGGAACAAGGAAGTGATTCTAAGGAGGCATCTCAAATGTACTCATAAACAAGAGCGGTCAACGCCCGTGTGGATGTGGCACCTGTGGTTTGGTTGGGTTGGGACGGGTTGTACTTTGCAGCCCGTTTGGGATGCGGAACCTGAAGGGAATGACTAACTGGTAAAATGAGACAATGAATTAAAGAATGGTCCTTTAATTTTGTAATGATGAAGGGTCTAGAATTTCATGTAGTTGGTAATGATAAATTAATGAATTATACATTAACATGCCCGGACCCATGAGAACTATAATTAAAATGTGTGATGAAATTGATAGCTGGCTTTATGAATATTTACACCGCTATGTATTTTTTGTATTTGATATATATATATGCCTTTAACAATGCCCTGAGACATATGGGAGCTAGATAACACTTCCTTGGCCCAAGGGCAGCCATTAAAAAAAATGGGTGATTTTTGGGTTGATTTTATAATAGCTGCTGCATGTAGTGATATCTGATATATCACTAAGGACAAATTTGTATTGAATAAAGTAGTGCCAGTAAAAAAAAATATGGCGCGGTTAATTGGACCGTAGTGTCATCTGCCGTCGCGGTTTGTGACTGGGGTCGAAAGGTGACATGAGGTCACCAAGGGTGGATGAGTTCAACAAGGTCATATGAGTTCACCAAGGTGACATGAGGTCACAAAGGTTTGACATGAGGTCACCAAAGGGGGACATGAGGTCACCCCAACGCACCCACCCTTCCCCTCACGACCGCACCCGCCCCTCACCGCCCCACCCCACCCGACCCTCCCGAACTTTTGTGAATGCGCCCAACCGGTCATGTGAGTAACCAAGTCACATGAGGTCACCAAGGTTACGTGAGGCCACCAAGGTCGCACATGAGGTCAAAAGGTAACATGGGGTCACAAGTCACACTGGGGGCACCAAGGTCAACAGGGGTCACCAAGGTCACATGGGGTCACCAAGGTCACACCACCTGATCCCACCCCGACGCACACACCCGACCCTCCCAACACAACCCAACCTACCCCACCCCACCCGACACTCCACAAATATCACCCCTCCCTGACGCACACCACCCCACCACTACCCCACCCGGCCCCAACACCCCACCCGGCCCCCCAACACCCAACTCTGCCCCCTCCATATGATTCACACACAAGAGTAGTATAGTAGTTTTTGTACCAGGAATTTTGCAATCCGATGTACCGTTTAGCAATACAGCAATTATGATATTTATTAGTAGTGCTACCTACGCCGCATGTATCAGGAAACTTTAAAATGCAAAGAAGATGCCACACAATAAGGGTTTTTGCGGAAGTCAAGAAGGGAATTTACCATGTCGATGTACCATTTAAAAATTAAAGCGATTACGCTGATTTTGCATATTAATTAGCTCATTGTGCATTGTAATTGCCGAAAATTTGCCCAACATCTAATCAGGTCGCGAACTCTTTAACCCGCTTCCTTCCACCAAGTTTCATCATTATACGCCTTACGGAACTTCAGAAAACTTGCACCACAGCCTTGCGGGAAAGGGTTAACATTTTGGACTGCCAAAGGTCACTGAGGTTCACCAGGGCACATGAGGTCACCAACATGTCACCCCACCCCGCCCCTCACTTTCTACCAGTTACATCATCGGGCCCTTACGTCAGGGTCATGGAAACGTCCAACTCCAATTTGGTTGCTTGCCCACACCAGCTTGACAAGTCATAGCCCGGGGCCGGGCGGACCCCGGGCTACGAGATTTAGACTATAGATATCGCGGGTTTTTTCTCCACAAACCTGTCGGAAACAATTTTCTAAAGTCTCTCAACCTTACCGGCCTCTTTTTGGTACCTGCCGCCGCAGTGTAATGTTATGGAATCACGATATATAAATTTAATTCGCCTAATAAAGCAATATTAACGTACTTTGGGGAAACCATTTTTCCTCGAACACCTCATTAACATAAGTCTGTAGCGTATTTTGCCATCATTGCAACACAGTAGGCGTGGGCGGTAATGCATTAGTCGTAATTATTTTTTGAGGTACCCGTGTCGCATTGTCTCCTGTATTGTGTGTTGCTAGTTTGTCATGCTACGATTTTTTAGATGAATACTCTGTAAAACAAAACTGTTCCAATGGAACTTGGGGGGAACATTGGTATTTATTTATTAACCAGCCGTGTGCGTAGCACGGCTGGTTTTGAGTTCCGTCTGTTTCTTCTTCTTCTTCTTCTTCTGGAACACGCGTCTCTCAAAGCTTAAAAATGTCTTCTATGCAAAACGCTTGGGCCAATTTCAAGCCAATTCAATCCAGATGACCACTGACCCAGCCCCCAAATAGGGTGTACACAAGATTTGGGTTCAAGTGACTGTGAGAGAAATATCATTTTTTGGTGCAAATCTAGAAATCCGTTCTTCTCCCTCAATTCCAGAACTGCTATAAAAACACCAAAATTGTTCCTATGGACCCCCTTAATTAGGCTTCATATTGGGTGTAAACACAGATAGTTTTCAAGGTCACCTGGGCATAGATCGGGGGCACTTTTTTGCAAAATCGGTAAGGGGGGTTCGGTTTTCGCTCGCCTGTATTACGGCCAGATGAATGCACCTAACCTTGGTCCTGCCAGAGCCATAATTTGTCTTTGCTGGTAAAGCCTTACATGCATTTCGAAGAAAGGGTTAAATCTACTTACATGAGGAATAAATGATATATGAGATATAAGAATTGGTTTCTAAACGTACGGGTATGTAGCGTCACCACTTCCGCTTCACCTATAATATAGTCCTGTACTTAGTGGTAAAGGTGATTTATATTTTACATTGCAGCGCTCCCTTTCAATTCCTTCCGGTCCAGAGGTCACCCTTGGTTTGTTTTGAAACCCCGCATTTAAAGTAATGAATTGGTCTGTCGAGTCCCGCAAATCACGTCAAAAACAAAATACAGCTTTTACAACTTTCGATTGATGAATGCAAAAAAAAAATTCCGTCCTTCAGTGCGGTTTAAACATTTCCCCGGGAAGGTTTTCATTAGATGGCTTATGTATTGCGGTTTCTATATTTTTCTCCTTAGGCAAGAAAATGCGAAATAAACAAAAAGAATATTAAGTTGGTTTGTAACTAGCATGGTTATAATAGATTACCACTCTTTATTAATTTGTAAAAAAAAAAAATAAAAAAATTGAAAAATGCAAAAGACAATACGGACATGGTCTTCTGATTGGTAGACTGGTGCTACTTGTACTGGGGCATGGTTAAATTTCATACAAGTTAATGGAGGTCATTCAAGGTCAAGGTCAAACTTTCAAATGCTACGATTGAGCTGAATTTGCTGGAAATGATCTTATTAATCCTCACATGTTGAAATATTTTCGAGATCAAAGGTCATTAAGAGGTCAAAGGTCTTTTTTTCAAAATCCTCCCGATTGACTAAATAAAATGAACTGATTTTCCGTATGACATCCTAAAATGTTGAAATATTTTTCTCTAGATCAAGTTCATTAGGAGGTCGAAGGTCACATTTTCCAAAATGCTCCGTTGGAAGCTGAAATTTAAAACTTAAAATATTTAATAAATCATTCACTTTAGTTTCAAAACTTTATAGAAACAGATTTAAAAAGGTTCATGTAAGATGTCAAAGATCAAATTTTCAAAATGCTCTAATTGAGCTCAAATTTACTGAAATGAATCCTATGCATCCTCAACATGGTTTGAAATATTTTTGAGATCAAAGTCATTAAGGAGTCAAAGGTTCATTTTTTCGCATCATCCGTTGAGCTGATATTTAACTGAAATTATCCTTATGACATCCTCATCATGTTGACAATATTTTTGAGAACAAACGGTCATTAAAGTCAAAGGTCAATTTTCAAAATTCTACGAATGGACAGAAATTAAATATGATTCCTTTGACATCCAAATATGTTTAAATTACATCTTTTCGAGATCGAAGGTCGTTTGGGTCAAAGGTCACTCTACCTCGACTTTCTCCCATATCTAGATTGGTTGGGTTTCGAAGCTAGGCTAGTTGGCGAAGCTGGGGCTAGGTTTGGAAGCTGGGGTTAGTTTTTAGGCTTGGGTTAACTATCTGCCGGCTTGTTTCGTGGTCTTTTGAACCACAGCTATATTAGTTGGTATTTGATATAGAACTTTTCAATTAACCCTTTTTATCATAATATTTTCTCCATTGTACAAGTTTGGTGATTACTGCTTTTTCATTTTTCGTATTTCTTTCATTCTCTGTTTGTTATTTTAATTATGATTTATTTATTGATTATTTATTGATTCTTATAATAATATTTTCTTATTATTATTAAAGTAATAATAATAATAAGAATAATTATGTTCTTCTTATTCTTCTTCTTATTATATTATTAAGATTATTATTATAATGAATAAATAGATGGCCAGCGCACGAAAGTGGTGAAAAAAAAAAAACGCGCGCTTGGCGGATTAACCCAACTTGGGATATTCAACATGTGGCACTTACCACCCGGCTAAAGGCCTCTGGATTCGCCTAGGAGATTATAGAGGAATAATGGCTATCAACTTTTAGTCTATAATGAAGCTCTTCTCTGCGAGCAAGGAGGGTGGGAGAAAAAATAAGTCCAAAGCACAGTCTGCCTGCATGGAAGGCACTGAAGCTAAGTGGACTTACAGGCATACAAAATCCACGGGACAGCGGGACCGCCGGTCCCAGAAAAAAAAACACAGCCGCAGAAAATTTTTAAGCAGTTCTAAAAATAATTCATCGGCGGAAAAATTAAGATTCCAAACTAAGGCTTGATTCGAAGCATTATAGTTAAATGAAACCTTTGGTCTGTGCACGATGAGTTTCAGAAAATGATTAGGTTTTGTGATCAACCTCCGTATCGGAAGCGGTCGGCATGCTGATGGCATTTAGAAAAATATAGTCCTCCAACACCAAGGTAACAGGCTAATGTGCGTAAATGTCGGCAAGTATGATCAAAATTGTAGAAGTTGTGGTTTTAGAAAAACATCGGGGAAAACACCAGGCTTCAGTAGAATTATTACAATTTGTTTGGCCTTTGCAATTCACATCAGCCAAACTTTGCAAATAAGTGATAATCACCCCCGATCAGCCCATCCTGCTATCCGAAGTTTAAACATTTTGCGAACTGCGGATTTCAGTTTCAGCAACATGGCCTGAACAAAAGGTGGCTTTTTCGTCATTTCCAAAGTAGAACAGCGATGCAGGTATATATTTTCCCTCCTCGCGTTCATTCACACAATGTCTAATAAGCAGAAAAATTGATCATTAATCGACATGCCCAACCTATTTTAGGCTAGTAATATTACTCAAATTAAGTTTCCTTCTTGGCCGGTCCAGTCGCGAACCATATTATTTCATTCATTAACCCTTGGAAGTGAGTTAAGCTTGAGAATTAATTCAAAGTTTTCAATCAAGATGAATTTCCACACCCCAATTTGTTTTAAAATATAAAACATACATATGAGCATTTAGTTATTTCAAATTGTTATTGTAATTCATGTTTATTGCATATAGGTTATTTGTTAAACGTAAAAAGATCCATGAATCAGTAACTCAATGAGAAATGTTGTAGCACTCACAAAGAGTTCAATGTACCCTACTTAGCCTAGTAATCAATAATGGGGAGCCTGTCAGAAACTGAACCATGGATAAATACCAAAGCATCAGGACCCACTTGACCTGAAGTCACCTCCCAGGGCTGTGGCCATCCTTGGACAAAACACTGCTGATACTAGGGTGTATTTTAGAATGCATCTGGGGGAGTTGGTTGTGTTTCCTTTATTTATGGGAGGGGAGGGGGAACTGCAAGAAACAAGTTACGGGTTACATGTTTGATTTATTAAACAAATATTTTAGTGGACATTGATTTTCCTAAATAAAAAAAACAGCAGAGAAGTGAAGTTTTCTTTGGTCTTTGTTTGCCAATAATTATAGAGTAAAAACCCGGGGGCCATTTGTATTCAAAGTTGGATAAGATGCGTGAACAAGAAACCACGTAAAAAGGGTGTTTTTTCAGGTCAGGCAAGTTACGTACGTAACGTGAAAAGGGTCTAAAAATTGCCCAAAATCAAGAAAAAGGGTATATTTCTAAATTATGACTTACGCAATTAGGGTCCCTATTCATTTCAGCCATAAAAATATGAAAAAGTATGTTAGGAGAAGTCTGTACTTGCCTTCAAACACAGCCTTTCAAATCCCCGAATTTCCAAAAATTTTAAAGAAGTCAGACACCTGATTGTTTTAGTGCAAGCCTTCCTTGGTTTCGATATGACGACTTACTTTTGTGATTGCCTGATTGTTCGCTATATACCCAACATATTGTTCATAAATTTACGCATGGTGAAAACACGGACAAAATTGAGCAATTAAACCTCATAATTTATTTAAATGTCAGTCAATTCTAGGTTTATGATTTTCTTAAAATAACATTGGGACTTAATTGGGTGATTACATTGCTGCGGATTCGGCAATTTTCAGTGCGGTGGGCAGGGAAAAATGCCGATTTATCTGTGAGCTGCAATGCGCAAAGGAAATCAAGCGGATTTCTTCACGATTATATAGACGCAACCATGTCTTGAAAACTAAATAGTCCCAAGGTTTCCGGACCCTCCTCTTGCCGCTTCAGTACATGACACTCCCCGTAGCGGCCCATGCCACTCGAGGCCATGTCGTCGCGTGGACTTTTCTGGATTAGTCATGCCTCCCGTCTGATGAGATATTTTTTTTTGATACGGGATACGTCCCTGGCTCAAAATGCATTCCTTGGGTGATACCTTCATCAGTATTTCCTAGGCTGAAACTAACTTTCTCCAGATATTTTCTGATTTACACCGAGTCTGTATAGGCCTATAGTCTGTAGTGTGCAAAAATACACTGAAGGTAGTAATATAAGTTTAAAAGAATATGTTATTTTCTGGGTTATTTTTACTTAAAAGGGGTACTAATTGCATCAATTACTTGCGTAGGGTATCGGAGAAAGACAAATACTTGTTTAGGGTAGCTAATGGCGCTGCTGATACTGTTTAAGGGTGTAAATTTCAGCAAGTACCTTGTTAGGGTAGCTAATTGCGCTACTGATAGTGTTTAGGGGCTGAAAAATTCAAGCTTCGAAAAGACGTATTTAGGGTTGCTTTTTGAGAATGCTTGTTCAATGGACAAGTGACCCCCGGGGAGTAAAAATTATACGAACAAGCAGTCACCTCGAAACAAGATTGAATTTTATTCTGAAAAAGTATCATGATATTATATAGTGTGCATTTTATACCTTCAGAAAAGTTTAATACTCTTCTGGAAATGGTCATTTACTATTTCAACCCAACTCAGTAATATGGCGAAGAAAACAAAGAAATTTAAAAGTTGGTAAGTTAATTAAAAACTATTGAGACCCTTTTCCCTACTGGTATTGTTGAATATTGCCCCGATCGTTAATCACAAAAACAGTCTTACACAATAATAACATTTTCGGGCTTAGATGACAATGGGCATCATGGAAAGGGACCAAAATCAAATGCTGGTACAGTGAAAGTTGTCGGAATAAAAGTCGGGTTGTAATCACTTGATTTAGCTCGATTTGTGAAAGTTCTGGTCACTTTTGAAGAAAAATTTCTCATGTAAAAAGGTGGGATATTATGGAGAACATGTCAGACTTTTGGTCAAATATTTAAGGATTTTTCTGCAAATTATTTCACTTTTTCATCTATTTTCTTTATTGTTAAAGTATTTTGAAGAGTCAGAAACCGTATTCAGCAGTTTTTTAAGCACCATTAATGACTCGAAAAAAGGAAAAATACGGCTAAATCGTACTATAATTTTACTAGCTGGCAGGTATACCAATACGCTACTTTCACTTACTATTAAAAAATCCCTAACATGGAAGCCTTGATTTCCGGGTTTCTGCATATTTAATCTTCCAAAATTAACCGGACAAATCCTGATTCTTTTTCCTGTAGATTTTAAAAACCAGAATTCCGGGAAAAAGCTCGAAGCTGGCCATTCTGAAATTATAACCTTTGAGATTAACTAGTTCAGGCCTAACATTTGCATTCAGGTAGTGTTATTAATTCGTTAGGGGTTTAGAAACCTGAAAAAATGCAATTTCATGGAAAAAACATTTCATACTTAAAGCGGGGAAAGTATCTTTTGCTAACTTCCTTTAAGAAAAACCGGTGTAGAATAGTTATTTCGAGGAAACAACAAATATAAGCTACACGTATGTCAATAGGAAAAAATACACTTTGCTACTTTTGTTTTTAAAAAGTCAGACCGCTTTAAATCGTAGCAAAAAGAAAAGAAAAAAATAACCGTGTAAAAAGAATGCGAAAGCAATGTTAGTACCCTTTCCTTCAAGAACGGCAGGGCATACATTGAAAAATACAACACTCTTCCCGAAACCCTTGGGTAAATTGCCGATGGTATCTTTTCTGCGAAAAACTTGAACAAGGACGTCAACCGTTCATTTTCAAATTTCACAATACCTAATCCTGTATTTTTCGGAAAATAAAGCGAACTCGCGCTCCACAAATTCTGCAATTGAATTCTTCAAATTCATTTCTTTAGGACAGCAAAGGGTGAGTACATATATTTCCGGGAATGAATGACAAGAAATGAACACTACTCAGTCATAGATCAGTGTAACGCCAAGGTAAAACAGATGAGGCAGATTAAAGACCCGGGTATTTTAGCAGGATGTGAATACAGTAGATATGGAGTAATAACTGTGAAGCGAAGGTGGTAGAACTCGCCATTGTATTGTAAATGGCTGGCAGAGATGCGGAAATAAAAATAAGTCACAGGGAGTAAAAAAAAAAGATTTAAAAAAATCTTTATTCCCATATAAAAAAAATATAGAACAGTATTGGACCTGTGTGGCAATTGCATGTACAACTAGATTTAGGTTCGCGTGTGTTCTCAACCCTCTGGCGCAAAAAGGTAAGATCTGATATCGGTTCGCCCAAACCCAACTTACTAACGGGTCGAGCCCAGGTCAAGCCAGGTCAGTGAAATTTGTAAAACTTAAAACGGCCGGTTTTAGGGCTTTCGATTTTTGTTCATTTTGAACCTTATGACGCAAACCTCCTCGTTAGTACACTGAAATAAACTGGAATACCATGGGAATAATAGTCGGCGGACATTTGGAGCAATATGTTGCAAATCAAGGTAGGTAAATGACAGTTTAAAACGCACAATGGACCCCGTCATAAGTCTAGGCTTCTTTCTCAAACTGGAAACGACTTCCCAATATGGGAGTGCCAGTAGAGATACCTCGAACTAGCACACAACCATGACACGTATAAAAATTAGATATCCAAGATGTCGATGATATCAACAATGAATGTGCTAGTCTGGCTCCTAGGGGGCATAAATTATATCCCACAGCAGATTTATGGTCACAGCTAAATCAATGCCTCTAAAATCGGCCTCCGGCGTCATAAGCTCACTAAGGAATGGTCTGAAAAAGGCGGTTTATAGCATTCATTTTCGTCACTTCGCCACAACAACGCCATTTTTCTGCATCAGTTCAGCCTGTTGTTTTCTATTCTATGTTTCGCCTTTGTATGCAAAAACCGGCGCAATCACTGGTTTGGACGTGCTACAATGCCCATCTAAGCCACTGATTTTCAAGGAACTTACTATATGACGAGGTCATTTAAGGGGGGGTTGGCCATCAGGGAATTCCTAAAATTTCATATAAAAAACCAAAAACACCAAGCTCTTCTATGACTTACTTTACACCCTCTTATGCTAACCGATGGACTTGCACGAGGTATAGGCGCTTTCGGGGGAGTAACTTTTTTGGTAGCGCTCTACTTCCGATTATGCATAGTATGCTGAATATCCATCGTGCTACTTGGACTATAGCTGCAGAATTGCGTATGTTATACGATCCAAGCTTATGACCTGTGCTCCCCCATTTTGTTTATTTTGTGTTCTCATACACGACTAAGTAAGTCCACCCATATTTTTCGTGTTATAAGACCACCCACAAATACTGCAATCCCTTTATAGGGGGGCATTCTGGCTAATTATCACTCAAATTCGTTCGTTCTTGAACATTTTTTTACTGAATCGCTTAAAATTTGGGGGTTTCCCTGCGGTTGCATGAAGGAGTGTGGCTCGCTGAGCCACATCGAGCCTGACAAAGGCGATATGTACTTAAACTAGCGAAAATGTGTTCTCCCCAGCAGACAGAAATGTGGTTTCTACACAGCGCCGGCCATGGCCAGACCCGTTTGTAAGGAATTCTTGGAACGATCGTTCCCACGAACCAACAACATCAAATTCCCAGTTACAAGAATACAATTTTTTATGCCACCACGCATACCATTATTAATTTCATCTTTGACTCTAAGAACTATGCGAGAGAAGATGTGTTGTTCAGGTCAATTATTAGGTCTTCTGTACTTGCGTAGGAGGGGCCCCGCCCACACCTACGCCAGTATCGCTAACACAGCGACGTGGCGCTTCACAGCAATAATGTTAAGGTGCAAAGCAAGAGATTTCAAGTCACACTATTTTCTGTGATATGTAGTGATTTCATATAGATAGGAAACTAAATAGATTCCCTGCCTTTCATTTGGTTTACAGAAAATAACTTTAAAATGAAAACACAAACAGGATTGTATATGCTTGTTTTTCAAGTTGAATTTGAAATATTTAAAACTTATTTTATGTTGCTTTATAGTAAATTTGGAAAATTTCACAATTTTTTATTTTTTTCAATTTTGTAGTTGAGATAATGCACTGTCAAGTTCAATCCCGGCCCCTGGGGGTCCGGGGACTAGCGGGGACTTAGCCAGGAATACATGTGCTGTTTTGCACCCCCGCCTTTGTCCCCGCTAACTAAAAGTAGCAAGCAAATCCCGGGGGCCTGGCTTACATTTTTGGTACATCCCCCGCTATGTCCGGCCCCTACTAGCCGGGCTCGGTGTTTGGACAATCCCGTATATTCTCGGCCAATGGGGGGAGGGAAGGGAGAGAAAGCTGTAAAACTCTGGACAATCCCGGCTCGGTATCCCGGCAATGCGACAACAGATCTAGCTATATAAAATCATTCTACATTTTGGATCGCCGGAGTGTCAGAACCGAGCCGGAAATTTCAACACATCAGAAGTTATGTTTGAAGAAAACACAACCTCGTTTAGTTGGTTGTTAAAAAAAATCCACATTATCCACGGCGATATCCGCACCACTAAACATAGCAGAGTAATATCTAAAACCCTGCATCTTATCTCAAATTGCCAACGGAAACTGCAGCCAAACAACAAGATCACATGGTGATTGTCGTTTAAATTTGTCGGCCTACTCTGTGATAGGACGTGCTAAAATAAACTTGATATGCCCATGCCGGATCTGTAAGTGAGTATCAATATATTGAGACCCTGCCCAGGGGGAGGCACTCATCAAGCATCTTGTTGGAAGCTGCATGGATTGCCATAATGCGCAGATAACAAAGCGAAAAACGTGCATCTTAAAACATATTTTGTAGTCTGCAATCACCATTTTGGCTCCATTTAAACGTATTGACTACTTCCCCGTTTTGTGGGAGGAGACGGTTTGCACTTTCTGACAAAATTCTGCACACAACAATACTTCTGGCATAATTTAAACAAAAAAAAAAAAAACCAATAAGCTTTATGATTATTCCAAATCTGAGTTGAATTTTCAAGTCCGTTCGTGAGGAGAAACGAAGATTTTTGTGCAGTTCCATAGTTACTTGGGCACACAATTGCGAGCTATATCTCATGCGCTGAGTGAGACTCGCGCCCATTGTGTGAGAGTTGACAACCCTGAATTAGTTTTAAACATCTGTGTAGCAATAATATTCTCTTAAAAAGAAAGCGTAAATTTTATTTTTAAAGGTGAAAGTTATTTTTTCTAAATTTATTTAAAGAACACCATCAAAAGTGAGGGTTGGGATTTATTTCCGTTTATATAAAATTATGATATAGGCCTACATTATGCATTGTACAACCTCCGGTAAGGTGGTATTAGGTAATTTTTCAACCGGCGAATTAAACCTCTGTCAAGAGGGATGCCAGCTCGCGCGCATTCGAAATCAGTGGCAGATGGGGATTGGTTGTTGGTGGAGTATTTTCGTTTATTTATTTTTTTGCTGAAATTGTTATTGTACTAGTGAGTTTTCTCAAATAAAATAAATAATTTTAACCTTCCTCAGGCTGAGTCTGTTGGGATTTTTTTTTGTAAAGGCGATATATACTTTATTTTTGATAAAATTGAATCGGACTACTTCTGTAATTCTTGTGATTCAGGTGATATTATTTTTTAAACATTTTCCTGTTGATTTTTGATGTTTTATGGCGATTTTATGAAAATATCGATCCTAGGGATTAGTGATATCTCGTTTAGGCAATTGTTTGCTCGTATCCCACAAGTCATTGGTAATGGCTTTTGGTGGTTGTCAGGATTTGTTCAGCTAGTGTGATGATCCGGGGGCCGGTGGTATCCATGATAGGCATGCTTCCTAAATGGCCCGCTATTTGAGGTGGGCGGATGGGAACAGTCAGGGGTTTACACCCTACTTTATTCGCACTGAATGCGATGTTACATGTACAGTTGTGTTGACTCTCTGTCCACGGGATACACACGGCTCTCTTAAGGTCCCCCGAAGGACGGGAGGCTTTCATGATCCATTTGCCCCAATTCCAACGTGAACCATGCAGGAGAGCGGTGTAGTAGTTAGTTTAGTTAGACCAAAGTTTTAAATCCGGTTTTGTCCCCGTAAAGTGGGGGTGGCCGGATCACCTCACACTCAGCATACTGCTGGGTGAGGATTTATTGGAGCAAAAAGATAAGTGACCGGAAGGCATTCCTGACGTCAATCCACAGTTAGCGGCGGTGGGCCTAGCCGTTGGGCAACTATGCCAACATGCCAAGGCAGCAGCATGTGCTGGATGGCCGCCCATTAGCTCTCCAGAGCTGACGCCGTTGTAGGTTAGATCTTCGTTTTCATTCTTACCAGGGTAAACCCGCTACCCTCTCATCATATTCCTTACAAATCCAATGGGGGAGTCGGTTTAGCCGCCGTCGACTCGGCCCTGGGACGGTAGTACTGGTTACCAGGATACCATTACAGGTCTCAAAGAAAACCTGACCTGACAACCTAATGTCTGTAGTTAATCAATAGCTTGTATACAGATCAAATCCAGAATTGGTATACCCAAATAAATCCCATCAATTGCCACGACCGCCACCGGCTCGAACCCTGAATTTGATTGGAAATTTGCGCCAGAGGCATACCCAACCGCTAGGCCCACGCTCTCCGAACAATTTTTTTTAGGCAATGATAACATATAGAAGACCATTGACAAGTCTGATGGATGCGTATTTTCTTACATTTCAGTTGCCACCCAAGCTTATTGAAATAAAACCACCTGGGGCAGTTTCGTAAAATTACTTGATTTTTCAGTAAAATTTAAAAAAAATGTTTTAGGCTTATTCATTTCAGGTGATGGTTAACACAGGTAAAAGCAATACAATTGCCAAAAGTATACAGTCAGTCCTCTTTCACAAAATTAACAACCTATATGTAAATGACCAGTCCCTTTAAAATAACAGTGATAAACACCGGTGAATAACTAACTATGGCCGAAGAACATGCTTAATGCCAAGCATCCCTGTACAAAATACTTTGCTAGGTTGTACTTCGGTTTGTTGATTGAAACTCACGACAGTGTTAAAACATATCATCAACATTACAAAAATGTTGTAAGAATCTTCAGAGCACAGAATTCATATTTTGATCAAGACTCTTTACACAAATTAAAATTTAGGATTGAGGTTCTGAATAAATCTCAGCGAGTGCCCTACTAAGATTTGACCAGGGACCATTTTAACAGGAGACAATCATCCTAACAACTACACCTACTCTGATAGACGACCTCCTTAGCTCTTTGCATAATACCGTAAGTACTCTCGGTATAAGCCACCCCCTAAAAGGAATATTTACTTCAAAATAAGGGGGGGGCTTATAAAGGGAGGTCAGTCAGTGACGTTGGTAGTCTGAGGTGAGGTGGGATCAAATTACATATAATTTCAAGAGCATATTAATTCAACCCTATACCATTAAATTTACACTTTTAGTTGTAGCAGATATTAAAACATCACATTTCTCAAAGTAATTATACTAGCAAACAAGTCATTCCCAATGTATTGGGCTCTACATTGGGCTCAAGTTTTAAAATGTATTTTTTTTAATTACTGCCACATTATTTCCTGACTGCTAAAATTACCACCTAGGCTTAAGACCTGAGTGGTATGCTAGCTCCAGTAAATTCTTAACAATTGGGGGTGGGCTTATATCCGAAGGTGGGTTATACCCTAGTGGGTTACGGTAGTTTGCTTACGTCAATTTGTCGTATATAGGACACCGCAAAATGTTATTTAACACATTGGTCCAATCAAAATCAGTAATGCCATAGAAACCCCTACAGTGACTTTTCTCTTACAAACCATCATGTTTTTAACATGTTTGGTAAATTCATGTGGTTTTTTACATTGCTCTAAATGGCCTAACCGATTTCCACTCCCATTCCTTCAACACTAACCAATGCCCTTCTTCATCACAGGTGTCAAAATTCACTAGTTCATGCTAAACATCTACATTCTTGAAATTTCTTATGTATTAACCTGTTTTTTTTATACCTTCCTGCAGGGTAGGTAAGCATCAGTAACTCACTGTGTCTAATGACGGGAAGTCTGGTTTTCCACCTCTTCTTTCGGCTGCCCGGCAGAATCTTGATCCCTATCAACTACGAGCGACTGCATACAGCTGGCCAGCTTTGGATGGGTGACTGCTGTGATATCCCTGCCAGATGCTAACTTTAAACAATGTGATGCGTGCAGAAGACCGGAAAAGGTAAAGGTTAACAAAATGTTGGAAGAGGATTGTTTGAAGAAATTGTTGTGGTTACTTGTCACTTGTCGGTATAGCTGGAAGCAGACATCCAGGCTTGCTTTTGTCAAAAATATGTTTCAAATAATGTGCGCGAAAGCATAAACATTTGATATGCGAAAGGTTTAGTGTCCTCGGCGAGGGTACAGTATAGTATAAAATCAAAGTTGTGTGATCTGAGTAATCATAATCATACCCAAAACCAGGGGGTGTATTTTCTAAATACATTGGTGAATGAAATCTACTGAACGTGTGCTAAGAGAATTGATAAATCTATCACTAGCTTCATATGTGGTTGCAGTCTCTGTCCCTTATTTCGTCCCATATCCTGCCCCATTTTACACAGTAAACCATTAGAGCTATATTCAAGTCATCAATTCTAATCTTTTATTAAGCTAATCTATATGCCTTGATCCAAGTTTGATTAAATATTGGGTGTTGAGGCATTTTTAAGCCATAATTACTTTGTTTACGTATTCATACCATGGATCCACATCCACTTTTTCCCCTGTTATTCGTTGTTTGCTATTCTTCGGTTTTATGCTGAAAAAATATAGTGGTACGATAAAGTTTGTCAAGACTTAAAAAATTAAAACCAATGTAAGCATTCCATTAAAGAGCAGATGGCCCCGATATGTGAGTATATGAAGTTTTATCATCTTGATAGAATTGCCTTCATCCCTGCAAAGTGTTTTTATCTGAGAGCTAGAATTGTGATTTTGTGAGCCCCAGAGTACTGTGTAAAAATTAATATTGTTCGACTAAAATGGGGCACTTTTCGCTCATAACATCCAAACCAAATCGTGAGTTAGCCCTACGATTTCACAGGGTAAAATGACAAAATAGCAGCTTTCTGCTGACACCAAATTTTGACTACTTCCGGCAAAATCCGGGGTTTGAAGATGAGTTTTATTAGCGATTTGGGCCCACGGACCCTTTAATAAAACAAAAGTTCAATGACAGAAATAATTGAGTTTTATGAATTAAGTATATTAAAACACCCTAATGCTGGTTCCATACTAGCTTGTCGTTCTGTCGCAGTGTCGCACGACATTTTGTGCAACATCCGCAAGCGTAGTTAACACTTGACCATAAAACTTGCCATGTCGCCGCGACGCTGCGACCACTGCACACGCCGATAAATCGATGAGTTTGTCGTGCTGCTCCTTGCGACAGACAGCGAAGAGGTGACTTGAACTCAACTTTACTGCGACACGCAACCCATGCCGTTACAAACTGCCCATGAAAATGCACGAATATTACATATGAATTTTGTTAACTCCCCGCAGCGATGGGACATCGATAAAACTGATTCATTGGATTTGGTGAGACTATTCCAACGTAAACAATGGCGCCATGATGTTGAGCTGTCTGCCGCAAAAACCACGAAAAAGTATTATACTCGCGACACTGTCCCCGCAGCGACACGCGACAGCACTTGTTGTCGCGGCACAAAAAACAGCAAGTATCGCGACAAAAGACAACTTGGGTTGTGCCGACACGGCGACAGCAAAGACAAAATTAGAGTTATGGAAGCCAGCATAACTTGAGGTTTGCAAATTACAGTGGGCCATGTGGTGAAGGATGAGCAGGATTTTTGATCCTAGTCCACAGTTAGTGAAATTTTGGGAACCACCTTGTTAACTCTTATACCCCCATATCCACAGGATGCTGTGATGCAACCTCACCAAAATACTGCAAGAAGGGAAAGGAGTCTTTCTAGTTTATCTTTATTGCCCTCCGCCAGACTCGGATGGTGACATGTCCGTATCCTTTCTATAATGATTAACTGGTTGGTTGACGACTGTCCACCGATTAATTGGGTTGAAATTTCTTCATAGCTGTCAGGCGCTGCAAAATAAACAAAATACTTATGTAACTAATCACACTACTGGCGAACAGACCTCCGTTTTTAATCATTGGTGTTTTGCATGTAATTCTCTAAATTTTCCCAGATAATAACGATGCTAAGCCATGCCCCTTGGTTGAAGAGAAACGATTCAATCTACTGCATTTTGCATGTGAGTTTTGTAAAGTGAACTTAAACCTTGTTTTGTGAGAAATCAATCCCTATCTGCTCCTACTTTTGAACATAAAATCAGATCAGGTCAGTTTTTCCCTTTTCAGGACCTACTCTGGTATCCTGGTAACCATTACCCAAGGCCGATTTGGTTGCGGCTACACCGAAGAGGAGATCGCTGGTTACCTTGGGAGAATGAAAAAGATCTACCTACAGGGCAAAAATCAGCTCTGATAGCTTTTGGCGGCCATCAAGCACATGCTGCCTTGTATGATGTATGGTGGGCATGGTTTCCCAAAGGCTAGCCCCAACTGCCGACTTTGGTGGCGTCTAGGAAGAGCATTCGGTCATTATCTTTTGCTCCAATACATCCTCACACGGCAGTCTTGCTGAGGTGAGGTGTAATCCGGCCACCCCCGTTAGCATGAAAAACAGATTTAAAACTTTGTTTACAACTACTACCATAATTCATCTTATTATTTGACTTGTATGTTTCTAAGAATGGGTTGTTATGGATTTTTGTGTGAATAACTTCAGAAGAGACGTGTGGTTTTTTGTACCATGGGGGTAATATAAACAAGTACAGACATAGCGGAGCAGGAGCGGAATTTCTGTTGCACCTGTCAATCAATTACTTTTATTCACCGTGCCGCCATCAAGTGTGTTATTAGGGAAATCAGTGACGTTTGTGCGTCAGTGGTGTTGGTACTTGTAACCCCTTACACAGAGCGTTTGGTCCAAAGTTAGCTGAACCATTTCAAATGTGAATGGCACTTCTTTGAGACTGAAGACGTCATTTGACATGGAGGTGTCAGTATTACATACCCAACAGGAAGCACATGAAATAGGAATTTTGTATATACAACAAAAAAATAATAACTCAAAAAATAAAAAAATTAAAAAAATTAAAAAAATGTTTTTTTTGCTTATTGCAAATATTGGAATGCCCATCATATGTGACACTAATTGATAGACAAAACAAAACATTCCTTAGGCAAAACAAAAAAACTTATTTTTCTTCTCATTTAGTTTTGGTTGTTTTTTTTAATCAAGTTTTTTTGTTTTTTTTACTTTGTTATTTTGTTTTAAAACAGCAAAAAATATCCCCCTTATTAAAATGAACCAACCCATACCAGCTGCATACACTATGGAACCTAATTAATACATTTTGTAATCAATTAATTCTCACTAATTTAGCACTTTAGGCATTGGTGATTATAGAGTAAGAGAAACCAAATGGTATGACAAATTTCTCTAAAAAGTTACACATGTTGAGTCTTCCCTAGGTGATGCGGCCGAATGATATAACAGATGTTTGAAATTGTTCGGAAATAGGGAGCAGTAATTAAATTTTACCCAATGAAAACAATGAATGGAATCAAATTATCAAGGTTGATATGAGAAACCATCTTCCCTCATTTTGATTTTGTACTTCTATACATAATTTAAATAGTTTTACTGTTCCAGTTCAATCAACCCCCACACTTCGCCCAGCCCTTGCTAACAGATTAGCATCTCCCAGCCAGGTTTTATCCCTATTCCATGACCCCCAAAAGGGCAAGTCAAAGTGAGACGAGGATCACAGGTGTACTGGCTGTGTGGAGCCTGATGAGCCATGATGTTGTTTATTTTATGCTGGCCACCATAAAGGATGTGCGGACAATCTTACCTTTAGAAGGTGTAGGAAGTTCTTCTTGCTGCTTGCTGCATTATTCCCATCTCCTTTTTTGTCTATATCAAAATTGAGATGAAACGCCAATAAACATTTGTTTGTTTAACATATGACCATTAAAAAATTTAAGACGAAAAAAGACCAAGCTTGAAATAGCCTTAAAATTCACATTTTGTAATGCATCCTTGTTCTGTTCAGTAGTCTTTACTCTTGACGTCCGAAGAAAACCATCTTTAGTGACATTAGATACCAGCAATTATAGGATAACTTGCAGATTACTAGTGTTTTGCCTCTTTCATGTTCTCTATTGCTTAAGTAGAATTTGTGTTTTTTACTTAAAACTTTCCCGACTTTGGGCTACTTCCAGCCCAGATTCGGCGTGTTTCATTTGTTTTTAGAGTGAAGCTGAAACCATGCTAAAAGCTAGTGAGACATGGAATTCTGGGCCAAACCTGTCCTTGATTTCTGGACATAACGTCTTGCCTCTACGCTGTTTTTCATGAAACTGTAACCCGATATCGTCTTGTGTGCCCACAAAATTGTACTGACAGCAGTCACAAATCGGCCAATTTTTACTACTAAAATCATCGGTGTGAGAGGCCCAGGGAATTGCTTAGCAAGGGTCCTGGAAATGTGTTAAGCTTGGTAAGGAAGTATAATCCCTGAAACATTGGTTGTTTTTATCTTGATGTAGAGAAAACATGTTTTAGTTTTTAAGAAATATATTCTTAAACAGCTGTGAAAATGTAAGCAATTTGGACCCCAGATAGTAACGCGCTGCGTAATTGACGTTATTTTGAGTTTTGAAGCGCTCAGCGCTAAAACCGTTTGTTGTCTATGTTCACGTGCACCTGTTGCCAATTAAATGTTGTTCCTCATTGCGTATGATCGATGCATTCAAACTGGTTTTGTTTTTGATTGTCGTCCACTGGGTGGTGGCAGTCCCTTTCTTGTTTTATTTAAGCCGTTAAAGTATCGCGACATTTGGTAAAGAATTCCTTAAATTATAAATCTGTTTAATAATGAGAATAGAGGTAATGAATTTGGGGAACGTTACTCTCTTTGCAACGAATTGAAACGGCGACACCATTATTTTTGCGTGGTGTGGCCAAGTTCTTCGACTTAAATAATGGTATTACAGAAGTAACCGGTTTCCCACAATCATACTTTATTCTCGAAAATTAAAGTCAGCCATAACTTGGGAATGGCTCTTGAATAGCTTTCCCTTTTTGGATTTCAGTGGAGTGCTCATTTTGTCATCTTCTTCTACCTTTCCTCGATTCATCTGTTGCTCCATCTTCCTCGTCACTTTCATCTGATTCCAAGTCTGAGTGATTGTCTTCCTCTTCCTCGTCATCCTCCCCTCTTCGCCTGCATCACGCATCTGCTTCCGCCTCCCCCATTATCCTTGTCATTCACCATTGTCATCACCTTCCTCATCACCACTCTTACTGGATTCACGTCCAGCTGAGAAAGTATGCAAGCATTACCCAAAATGTCATAGAAATGCCAGCGAATACCTCGGTTGATAAATTTCAGGTACAATTGTCACACTGTAAATTAGGATATCCAATTAAAGTGACAGGAGGAGATTTTTTAGAGGATACAATTTTCTCTCAAATTGCACTGGATGGGTTGTAGACCACCTGCCGAGAACGTTTCGAAGGTTTATTGGACAAACAAGTACAAAAGAAAACCCCAACCTGTTTTCGTAATCGGCCCTATAGAAAAACCATGCTTTGATTTTCTGTCATGCACGACTGAAAAAACTAAATCATCATCTTATCACATACAAAAATTGTTATTTAGCTTATTCACTTCAGGTGTTATCTAATACCTTGGTTAGTCATTAAACAATTTCCAAAAACTCAGATTCAGAAAAAAATTAGGGGCACTTCTTTCTGAAATGTCCTGATGTCGTTTGAATGTAAAATTAAAATTACGGTGAAGAAGACTTAATGTGGAAGACTAAGGAAGCCTTCCACAGGGGAATATGAATTACAAATGGGAAAAATCCACTGGATAATTAAACGGTGCTTGTTCGTTCCGAGTTATGTCTATGTGTGTCTCTACTTATTTTTTATGAGAGCCTGGCACTTGCATGTAGGCTCTATCCAGATACCGTGGGAAACAAAAGTTGCGTTTTGATGGTAGATTAGAGTAGTGAAGTGAGTTATTAAAGTTTAACGAAAAACTCAAAGAAATTTATGGTAGAAAGCAATAATGCATATTACAAAGCCCTATTCAATACTGTGCTAATATTGATGGTTAACCAGTAAAACAGTTGTTTTTTTGTTTATATCTTGGGAATGAAATGGATATGAGGGCTCAAATTTCAAGACGACAATGAAAAAAATACGGGTTCTTTAATCTGATATCAAAATCAATATTACTTCCGGGTAAATCAGGTGGGTCCCAAAGCCGATTGCAACACGTAGGTCTTTAAAATCCAAACTCCCTTTTTTTTGATAGGAGGTCTAGCTTAAAAAAACACACACCACACATGCACAAGATGCACACATGCCACCACACGCCACACAGTGACCTGAGTAAATTACCTGTTGTCAGATCAAGACTAGGCTTGCCATCCCTGTAACTCAACATCACCTTATCAGTTGTGGACACATGCAGCTATATTAAAGGAAACAAAAATGGTAAGATTATTACAACCATTCAATCTGAATATGTATACATTATACTCTGTTCGATCTCAAAGTTGGGGGTGGTGAGCGTCGTGCGCATGTTCGGTTTTGCACCCCGAGAGAGAAGTGCACGCGTCGACCTTGGAATTGCAGCATTTATGCACCCGAACAAAGGCGGCACAATCCAAACGCTTGAGTGAGAGCCGAATGCAAAGTCGCGTCATGGCGTCAACCCCAAACTCGAAACCGAACAAAGTATAGGCATAAGAATAAACTTTTGCAGAGAAATTAACTCAACAAATAAAAAGACACAACAGATGCTGTGGGTTAATTAGAAATGTAGCAAGCATTTTGTTTGAGTTATGGTGAGATTGATGCATTGAGTTATTTAGCAATTTGGAATTTTTATAACACCTCTAATGCCACACAAGGCAGCATTTTATGTAATTTACCTGCCACCTGTATGGATCGAGGATCTCGATCATGGCACAGTAGTGGTTAAAAGAACTTGGCAATTAGTAGGGACAAGGGAACCATCAAAGAGATGGAATGAGAAAAACACCCAGGAACCCCAGCCTGGAAAAAGTGGGGAATTCGGGAATGACATTCCAGGAAATTTTGATATTTGGAGGGAAGGGAACATTTTCGGCCTTTAAAAAAAGATGAAATTCATAAGATTGAAGAGACTATTTTGAAATGAAATCTTGAAGGAAAATTTGGTTGGCATTGTCCTAGACCTGCGGAACCACCAAAGGGAATGAACCAGTAGACACCAGGAACTACCAAAGAGAGTGACCCAAAGGATCAAAGGGAACCACTAAAGGGATGGATGGAAACAGAAGACCACCAGGAAACATCAGAATGAGTGCACCTAAATGGCACAACCACTGCAGCTTTCTATCCATGTTCTGCTTAGCCTTGGCTGGAATTCACAGAGAATTTAATTCTTTTAGTCCGGAATAAGTCTACTAGAAGGACTTGATAAAGTCATCTTTCTTTACTATAGTATAAGACTTTTCTGCTTGAAAATACACGGAAAGTTACCAGGTAAAACATTAAAAGCTTAGCACTTACCTATTTCAAATTGTATTCTATTCATATCTTGTTTTTAAAAAAATTAAAGGGTCTGTCTAGATGGACTTAGTCCTGGTCTAAGCAGTGTTAAGCCAGGACTAAGTTTTTTTGTGAAACCGGGTCCTTCAGATTGTTGGATTATGGGGAAAACATGTGTTGCAAATAAGCCAGCATTGAGTTTATGATGAATTGCATTTTAAACAACATCATGTCCCAGTCCTCTTTTCAAACGCAAAGGTACCAGTTCTGTCTGAAGATGTTGGTGGGAATTGTCCTGTATTTTCGGGAGTTTTGCACCCACTGCAAATTAACAGAAGAACCTCAGCTGAGAGATTACTTGGATGAAGATCAGACTAAATCAATCGAAAAAAATCGAGATAGGTGTTGCATTGCTAGGTACCATATAGGAGTAGCTATTTGGCTTACAGATATCTATAATCGGACCAATCCCAATAAGTTTCCACAGCCTTTGGTTTGCTAGGTCGTCTTAATGTATGCGTTCTATAAAAATCCCAATTGGGTTCTGTTTCAATGTGGTCTTCTTCTACTCCACAGTTTTCACATACGTACTCGTCTTTGGGTAATTTTTCATCACAACTCTGACACTTTCTGACCTTATTTTTTACAAGAAAAAGATAAATTTCCCACGCTCCTGGGATGTCCTCTCGAGCCGCCCGATGAGTAAATTCTATAAAATTGACTGGTAATTCCCAATTTCGTTCGAACACAAATCAAAAGTAAACCAAGCGATTTCATGCAAATTTTACAAGGATTATACAAAGCGCATGTGCAGCCTTGAATCAATAAAGAATTTTGAACGTGATCATACATTGCTTCCATACTAAAAGGGGGTCTTTGCTTTTTGCGTGGAACTTCTTCGAACAGACGTTTGATGCCATTATTACACTTGTCCAAAACAGCCTTTTCACATGGTTTTGCTCGAAGTTTCGTTATCCTTTTGCAGAATTTGCAATGACAATCAGCGTATTTACTAGTACAAGTCTTTTTTAAAGACATTTCATATTTTAGGATTTTGTTTAAATAAAAATCCCGGCTGAAATTTTATCCAGCTGGGATTTACATTTTGGGTTTCACTAGTCAAAAAAGTTGTAGTAATTGTATCCATTCTTGCTTTTACGCTTACCTTTAGGTCTAACTAAAAGAGGTTTTTGAGTTTCTAATTTCTTGGTTAGAACCAAAGGAGCCCAAACTTGTTCACTTCCAGAGAAAATAACAATACATGCTTCCCCTTTGGAGGTGTCAATCTGTTTGACGTCTGTAATCTTGTAGATTGCATTGTCTTCCAACTCTCCCCATCAGAGAATTTCTTGGGATTCTGGTTGCTGTTCCTCGCAGAGTTGATCAAACTCCTCGGTTGAAAATTCAAATTTTTGCGCTGCCATTTTTATTTTTTTTTAGTATATGGGATTTTTTTTAAATCAAAAAAATTTTTTTTTTGGAGGAATAAGGGGTAAGGAGCAGGTACATAGGGGTATCTAGGGGGTTGTTATAGGGGGATTTCTGTGGGTTGTATGTAGTATTGGAGGTGGGAGGGGGATGTAGAGGGATTTCTGTGGGTTGCTGTGCATTTTTTGATTTGGAGTGTTTTGCACAGAAACCAAAACAGAAAATTGCTTCGTATTCCCCTTTTGTTGTCGTCTGCAAGAATTGCAGGAAGGCAAATAGGGATGATCTGGCGTATGTTATGGGGTTGTGTATCGGTGTGTGTGTCAGTGGGTCAAAATGTAACCCTTAATATATTGCATGCCGTAGGAGTTCCGTACGGGCTACCGGTGATTGTTTGTAAAACTTGGTGGAAAGGAGGGGGTGGGGTGGGGTGACATGTTGGTGACCTCATGTGACCTTGGTGACCTCAGGTGACCTTGGCGTCAAAAAGTAAACCCTTAATATAATGCATGCTGTATGAGCTTCCATAAGGGCTATGATAGGTAAGTGGTGGGAAAGGAGTGGGTGGGTGGGGTGACATGTTGGTGACATCATTGTGACCTTCGTGACCTCATGTGACTCTGGCCCCAATTCACAAACCGCGACAGGCAGACGACACTCGCGGTTCGGGGGGACCCGATGTATTTTTTTAGCTACTGACCAGTATTTGTGTATCAGTGTAAGAGATTTGTTTTGTTCTTACACCATGGGCTGTGTCTTCAACGCACGCGATTTAGACTGCGTCTAATAGTGTATAAGTGCGTTTTGTAGTAAGGCGCGATAATGCTCCGCAGCGCAGCGATTAATTTACTTTGTACTTCGAAGTTTATGAAGTATAGTACACTTTGTATCTCGAAGTACTGACATGTGTTTAGCATAGTATGTATAGGCACATTGCAATGATTTATGGGAATGGTTTAAACCACACTCTATCTGCCCCATGGCTAAAGCCAGGGAGATAATAATACAACAGTGACTTACCCATCATACAAGTCATCTGCTGATATATGCATGGGCTTCTTAGTTTGACCATCTTCGTCTACAATGCTTTTCATGCGCCTCTGTCGGTCTGCCTCCAGGGCATCCAGTCGCTCCTTCTCTTCCTTGGCCAGTTCCTCGGGCGTCTTGAGTCTGTCTGTTGCCTAACATGGAGATATACAGGCATGTAGATTCAGACAAGAGCTTGTGCAACCTCCATGTCTTAAGACAATATGTAAGCAACTATGGCACCTATTAGAATGTCTGAGTGGGGTGCCTCTACTTTGAAATCTGTTCTGTCATGCATGCTTTCTTAATACTTCTTTTTTGCCTGTGTAATGTTTTGGTTAATTTCTTCTCTATGACCGTCGCATAGATAAGAATGCAACCTATGAAAATCTTCAAAAAAGATACTACTAGCAATTCCATTAAATATCGGCACACAGTTTTTTTGGGGAAATTCGTTGTCATTCCTTTAAAAAGCTGTCAACTTTAGGAAAGAAGAATCAGTTTACCAACCCAATGTGTTACAATTAGACATTTTACAACATTTGAACAAATTCCGAGCCGATACAACCCAACATGAAAAATTTGCAAGGATGTGCCAACGCGGGGAAGGTGGAACAAAACCCACGACCTTCCGATCTCTAGACAGACGCCCTAACCACTAGGCCACCAGCCCCTGCTGATAAAGGGCAGTGTAACTGAGGCTAATGAAGGACAGTCGGGGTATACAATACACACAACAATGAGAACAAAGACGTGTGTGCGAGATCTTATGAGAAGATGCTTACCCGCAATTCTAACATATTAAACAAACGTAGGTTATAGAATCACGCATCACACACACAAACATATACACAATGGGGATCGGTTGCTCGATACACGAGGAAACTGAGCACATTAATTAGGAAAGAAGAATCAGTTTACCAACCCAATGTGTTACAATTAGACATTTTACAACATTTGAACAAATTCCGAGCCGATACAACCCAACATGAAAAATTTGCAAGGATGTGCCAACGCGGGAATCGAACCCTTGACCTTCCGATCTCTAGACGGACACCCTAACCACTATGCCACCAGCCTAGTGGTTAGCCCATCGTGTGTCTGATGCGTGATTCTATTTCCTACGTCTGTCAACTTTACTTTAAAGGAAAACCCGTACAAGAATAATATTAAACAATATACACTACAGAATAATTATTAACCGCATATCGAGTGGTTTCATACACAAATGGAATTATATTAACCATATAACAATGAATTAAAACCATGTAGTCTTACCATGTGCTATTCAAAAATCGCGCTAGTGTATAACGTGTTATGCAATACGGCCGGCACGTTTGCGTCATATTACATGCCATAGGAAATACACATCATGAAAGCGTCACGTGTGAAGGTGTATGACGCTACTGTGCCATCCGTATCGCACAACACATATGCATATCCCATATACACTAGCACGAATTTCAAGTAGCGCATGGCCAGACAAAATGTTTTCATTAATTGTTATTGTTAGTATAATTCCGTTTTTCATGAAACCACTCGAAATGTGTTCAGTACTTGTTTTTATAGCATATATTGTTTAAGTTATTCTTAGTACAGGTTCTCCAACCAGAAATCAACTTACCGATGCTTTCATATCATACATCAGCTCCCTCACTGCAATGTCATATGCATCTGGGCCAGTGTTTGCTTGTTCACTCTTGG
>JAMKCH010014788.1:0-39431 GCA_023653785.1 Ophioderma brevispina | reverse complement strand
AGAAGTTGAAATTCTTGGTGTATGGGTTTGGCCTCTCAAATCTCGGTTCAATGTTTTACTTGACTTCAGGAGATGTATTTTTCTTACAAACTTCTTAAAAATATATGATTTAGTATTAGTAGTGTTATGTAATATTAGTATCAATCAAATATCCTGTCGAAAACACTTGTCACAGAACGCCGATGAGGGGGGGTCAAAGGGGGTTAATTGACCCGGGCCGGGGTCCAGGGGGCCCGGGGTCCTAGGGCTAGTAAAATAATAAAAGTTCACCCGTGCGGTTGTGACAAAAAGTCAGAGAGCGAGAAAAGTGAAGGGGAGAGGGAGTGGAGAGAGAGATAGAGAGATCATTGGCGGAGGATACAGGGGGCCAGTTTCCCCATTTTTTTTTACGCGCTACGCGCTACGCGGTTAATAAATTTTTATAGTGCAGGGACTCTCTTGGTTTTTTTTTTTGTGTAAAAACTTCACAAAAAACAATTAATTTTGGTTTTATAAAACGGTTGGTCATGAATTATACAATGGACTACTTACAAATTATGTCTATTAAATATACATTAGAAAATGTGTTTTGAAAGTGAAAATTGAAAGGGGTTCCGCGCTTCGTGCCTTGCACCATCCCCGGGCCGTTCAGATGTGAACTCTCCATGAACACTTTATATATTATTTTTCAAACAAAACAACAGGATATTGTACTTTTTATAACGTTGATCATACCTCTATCATAAGTGTTAAAAAGTGAAACACTTACAAATTTCTATTGTTCTATCAAATTTTCATAAGAAAATGTGTTTTGGAAAGTGGAACATGGCAAGGGATACCCCCCTCCCGCACCAACCCCCGGGGCCCCGTATCCATAGTAGACACTCTACATATGAATAATTCAACCAAAAACACACATTAATTAAGTTGCATCAACTACAATATACAGCTCTCCACACACACCCCGCGCCGCTTACGCGGCCGATGGCCCCTTCGCAGCCAATGTAACTTAAAACCCCCCGCATGGGGGTCTGTAAACGAAGTTGGTAAAGGGGGGCCCGTAACTCCAAGATTCCCCCCGGGCCCGCAATTTCTATCGGCGGCCCTGACTGTGTTGTACATGTATGTGATAGTAAAATACGCCAAAATCACTTTTATTTTGTAGTTTGTACTATGTTGAATACGAATCTCCGTCTATTTTATTCGCATTCAAGAAATCGCACCCGCATGATATTAAATGAAGACAATAATATTTTATCATTGCTCGTATCAAAAATCCTCGGATATCTATCCTAGGCTTAAACAGATCTGTCCGGCTATGCATTTTGTTTGCTTTCAATATGGGCGATTAGGGGGGGGGGGGGCGGGCTCACATGAAAATTGATATGGATGTTAGGCTCGCGCTTCCAAACCAGGGGCATTCGGTTTCAGAGGGCTGAAAAAATAGGTGTTCTTTGGGTGTGTGAGAGGCAGCCAAATTACCAAAAATAGGTTTTCGAGTGACAAATTGTAAAATTTATCCAAAACAGTATAGGGAATTTGATGTGAAAGTGCCACCCCATCCGGGATTGATCGCCGGGGGGTGGTGGGGGGGCGCTGATATTTTGGCATGATGGTAGAAGAGGGCAGTCTGACGTTTGTTATCAGGTTCAGAGTGACCAAAAGGTCAAAGGTCATCTAGAGGGCAGTTCTAAATTTTCCAAAAAATGGGAATTGATTGAAAGTGCCACCCCTCCGGGGGTGGGGGGGGGGGGTGGCGCTGCATATTTGGCATAATGTTAGAAGAGGGCAGTCTGACGGTTGTTATCAGGGTGTTATCAGAGTGACCCAAAAGGTATCTAGAGGTCAATAGTGCGAGTAGAACTTCTGACATGGGCGCAGAACCAAATCGATGGTCACACCACATTCATAGGTCGAAGGTCACACTATGGGGGAGAAGCACTAGTGCTACCTATAGTCGGCAATTTACCTTAGAAATGGGTTAAACGGTTTCAGCTCAGCAATGGCCCTCACACCCGGGAGGGGGAGAAGAAAGAGAATTTCCACTGACGCGACGGCTTTTACCGGGCGCAGCGGGCTGACCAAGTAGTATTAATCGTGCTACACAAGCTATGGGAAATTGAGGTCGGAAACGAAGAATGGGAGGAAGCAACGGGGAAGAAGGTCCATACACAGGATTCTTGGGGTCGGGACTTCGAAAAGTGTAACCTTTGGGGGATAGAAATCCGTTTGTCCGCAACGTGGATCTAACCCCACGCGGCCATACCCCTTTTTGAACTCCCGAGAGCCAACACTCGCACTTTTCCAAAATATGTAACCTTTAATCGAAAAATGAGGAAATTGGACCGTCTTAGTCTTCCCCTTTTGTGGTACCGGTGCGAACACACCAACGCTTCCGCTTTCTCGCTTCTGGGCCGGCCTAGGGGACGGATTAAAAAAGGGTTAAAGAATTAGAAGAAAAAGAGTAGGGGGGAAAGAGGGGCAATGAGCGCTCATCTGAGGACAACGGGTCCTATTTAGGATCAAAAGTGTTCAAAAAATCTCTATAATCCTTACCTTCTTTGCATTTGCAGCTTTGTAATGAACGGTAATGCTGAGACGTTGGGAGAGATTTTACCCTCATGCATTATTTTGAGTGAACCATCGGTTACGCAGGATTTATTGGGGGGGAGGGCTTCGAAAAAAGTGGACTTTTTGGTAAACGTAGATCAATTGCCCCTAAATGCACATTTTGTGGCCTCTTAAACATCTCATTTTCATCCTCCAATAAGTGGGACTTTCTAGTCAAAATTTCTCTCAAAAAATTGACCTTTTATATTTAAAAAATGGGACCTCCTACCCCCCCCCCCCCCCGTCTCAAACAGGTGAGGTAATTATCTTTTTAAAAGGTGCAACGAGAGATTTGAGAGGCACCCAAATATTGTGTCATAATAGTAAGTTCATAAAGAATCAGACACTCAATACATTTCTACCTTGTAGTGGCCTTCAGAAATGCCTTAAAAGAGAGGAAGAAGGGTATTTGATGTCAATATAAAACATAGGCTATGGGTGCATCTATAGCCCCCCCCCCCCTATTTTTGTGGGCCGCCAGCTATAGATGGCAGAACCACTTAGCAATTTCTTTCTGATTAAAAACTTCTTTCTGATTTTGTTCATAGCAGAACTGTGTGCCCTATCAAATAAATACCATCAAAAAATTTCATCAAAAACGGACTTCTTTATGGGTCCACCGGTCATTAGAAAACTTGTGTTCAATGAGCGCAAATACGCGATTTTAATAAAGCAGCTATTTTGACACATATACTTTTAATATGTGGCTTAAAATGGCTGCCATAATATTCAAATAGTGCTAATAGTGTCTATTTGAAGGTTTCAAAGCCACACATTTATAAGTGCACAAAGAGCAAGTTTGCAATTCATAAGGGCAGCTATTTTGACACATCTATTTAACTGGCTTAAAATGGCTGCCGTATTATAAATAGTGCTCATCTAATGTGAAAAGGTTACAAGACCCACTCTAAAGCATACCACTTTTTTTAATCCTATCAATTCTTGAATGGTTTATCCATCAATTCAGTGAATTGATGAGTTATTGCACATCGAGATCGGCGTGTTTTAATATGTGCTTTATTTGCGAAAATAGTCAAGCCGGTTTATGTCCGTTTTCGCCGAATTCGCCCCCCCCCCCCCCGCCCAAATTGTTCTGGAGCAATGGGCTTTCGCAGTAGGTTTTTTTTGGAATTTTAGTGGCGGGAGTTCAGTTTGAGTAACTTTTGTATCTTTTGTCAAGTTTTGGACATCATTTGATGCCTTGATGTCTCGTCGTTTTACTGAATGCTATTCGGTTGATGTGGTGACCTAGTACCGGGTCTAGTGGGGTTCTTCGGGCGAAAATGAAATGGTGATCGTTTGTTACCAATCTACCAAGGGCTACCAGGGACTGAGGTCAAAAACAAGTGCGAGTTCATTTGAACTTGAGTAGTTTAGTGTAAACAAATTTCCTGGATGAAGGTCGCTCGACTTATAGAGATGACACAAAGAAGTTGTTTCTTGAGATCGCGTTGAGTTATTTTACTAACCGGGGTATTTGCAACCAAGTCTCAAAGAATTTTCAGCAAAAGTATAATTTGCCTACTTTAGTGAAGCAAAACTTCAAAAATTTAAGTCCGTACCTTAGCAATTTGGTTTATCATGGTATCGTCCTTGCAGAAAAAGGGGGGGGGGCAACATTTTCCAATTATGGCATTTAGACTGACTATGCATAGTGTTATGGTATAGAGATGGGTTGAAAAGTTGGGTTGTTCGGTTGTGGTTTCGACGGCAAAGTTAGAATTTTTAGTTTCATGTATATGGGTGTATATATTTTGGAGGTCTTTGAGAAACAATTTTGGTTGTACGCTGAGAAACCTTATCTGGGTGTCATTATGAAGTTCTTGTTGGCTGTTTCCATCAATGGACATTGCGCGACATTGTATACCATATGCCCAGAGTGGCTCTTCCTCTAAACGATGGTAACACAACGTTGACCGTTTTAGGCACTTGAAACTGTTGAACACCAGTTCTGGAATTTATACAGTGGTCCTTAAAAGTTGAAGGCACTTTAATATATTAGGTGTTTCAGATATAAATATTCGATTCCTATAAATATGATAAACAAAAGAGGGTGGTATTCACTTGCGACAGCGGGGGCATACTCGAATATTTTTTTAATAACCCTTACACTGGGATACACATGTATATTCTATTGCCCGAGTTGGGACGACAAACACGCTGGCCTTACTTTTGACGGGTTTTAGATATTTGGTCGACGGTGCTCCACGACCATGATTGGCCTAACATTCGACTTTTACCTTTTAATATCCCGATTCGTTGAAACTAGTGGGGTTCTTCATAGCCGAAAAGGTTGTGAAAATAAGTGGCGGTAAGCTTATCAAACTAGTGGAAATCTTTGGAACACACTCTGCAGAAATTAATTAATTTTGACTAGGAATATCCTAAAAAATGTTCAACAAGAGTCAGCGAAAATTTGTCAATAATAATCCTCTATTTGGGATAGAGGATATTCCCTCAAGTGGCCTGAAACATACGAAAATTAATAGAGAATTAAAAAAAAAAACACCAGTCGTAAAACCCGACAATTTGCTCTGCTACCAGTAGTAGAGCACCGCTGATATCCTTATTACGTTGTCAACCAAGCGTTAATGTATTGCTGTAAAAGAGATGCATATACGATTGGTATCACGCTTGCTGCATTGCAGATCAGTGTAAGGCATGCCATGGTAACCAATGGAGTGTGAATGTAAATGTTTTTAGGTGTACATTTGCCGATACCTTCACACTAGTCGAAAAGAACCACTGACCCAAGTCTCATATTGAGTATATTATGAGAGTGGCCTAACAGATCCCTTATATGGCATTTGACCCCATTTTGTCAATCAATAATAAAACACTTCTGAAACTAAAATGCTCATGACAAACTAAAGGGCACTGGTCCAAGACTGTAATGGTATGCGCAAGATGAACCTATGATGACCCATGTGCCCCTTTTGACCTCTAATGGCCTTGTGACCTTTGACCCCCAGTTGGTCAAAATCTATATACTACAAAAATCAACTTTGTGGGGCTTGTGGGTTTGTCAGGCTATGTGTTCACCGTCCTTTTACATACGGATATGAATGTTGGTTGTAGGTGATAGAGCTCCAACGTACGAGTTTGTGGTCACGAGTTGAAGGGTCATTTTTGGGGTCAAAGGTTCATCCAGGGTCGTTTTAGGGTAACTTGGCCGTTGCTTTGACGTATGGATATGAGTTTGTGTGTGGTGGAAGTTCGCCTCGTACGAGTTTTATGGTCACAATTTCGAGGGATCATTTGGCGTCAAAGGTCATTCAGGGGTCATGGAAACTGATGGTGGTGTTGAGATAAATGAAAAACATATAACAAGTAGAAAATAAGTAACACATTCTTAGGACCCAAAAGATAAGAAGTCTTGGTTTCTGACATAGTTTTTCTACCGACTTTCGGATGGACCAAGCCACAGCAAACTTTATATTAAACATTTAACTGTTACAAATTAACTACAGTGGTGCAAAGGGATATGCCTACAAGATAATGAACCTGTGATGATTGCTGTTTGCCTTTTTGAAGATGCCTCCAATCATGCTTATTAGTGCAAAAAGTGTTAGTTATAAGTATTTTAGTGCCTGGTTGGGGACTTTGTTCCCACTGATAGTTCCTTAAAACGGGGGTTGGTCTGTCGAACGGCGGAGCCCTGTCATTTTTTTGTCGGGAAAGCTATTTAAGAGCCTTATCTCACGGTGAGTTCATATGTTTTGTAGAGGCTCCGTTTCAAGTTAGGAGCCTGTAAAAGTTGACTTTACTTCGGACTTTTCATTTCAATTAATTTTTTTTTAAATTCCATATGTACTTAGTTCCTACTGACAGTTCCTTAAATGGGAGCTGTCATACGGCGGAGCCCTTCAATTTTTTTCGGGCCAGCTTTATTTTTTAAAGGAGCTCTATCTCATGATTCATTTCATAATAGTAGGTGGCTACGTTTTCAAGTTACGAACTTTTAAGGACTTTTACTTAAACCTTTTCATGTTTCTTTAAAAAAAAATCCAATGGACTAAGTTCCTACTGATAGTTCCTTAAATGTGGAAGCTTTCAATTGAATCTTTAGACAAATATCCATTGGCTGTATCCCGCTTGAGGAGGGGGGTTATTAGACTGAAATGCTCGCTATTGTTTTAAATCTCCCTGATTATAATCAAATCTCGATTCCAAGATCAAATCTCCCTGATTCAAAATCTCAAGGTGGCAGCTATGCAAGGGCCATCCAGGGATCGTTTTCGGGTAACTTAACAGTGCTGTGACGTATGGATCTGAAGTTTTGGTATGGTGGTAGCAGTTTCGCCGTACGAAGTTTTGTGGTCATGTTTTCGGGGGTCATATGGGGTCAAAGATCATCCAGGGTCGTGATCGGGTAACGTGGCTGTGCTTTTTTGACGTATGGATATGAGTTTTGGTATGGTGGGGGTAGAGTTCGCCTACGAGTTTTTGTGGTCATGTTTTCGAGGGGTCATTTGGGGCCCAAAGGTCATCCAGTGGTCGTTATCGGGTATCTTAACCGTGCTTTGACGTATACGTATGGATATGAGTTTTGATAGGGTGGTGAGTTTGCCGTACCACTTTTGTGGTCACATTTTTCGAGGGGTCATTTGGGTCAGAAGTCATGTAGGGGTCCAGTATGGGTAAATTGGGCTGTGTTTTCTACCCATGTGTTGACGTATGGATATGAATCACCCAGGGTGCTAATTAGGTCGATTACAATACCTTGGTTTCTGTTCTGAAAATATTCCAGTATACTAGTACTCTTCTAGCGGGTATACTCAGTTAGCGAAGACCCACGCGCAGGCACGGGCTCCACACTAGATATACAATTGCTGCAAATAAGTTACAGTGACCACCAAACATGCTCCAAAGGAACTTGTTAGGACTCATATAGGTTAGTACAGTTTACCTCTAATGACCTAAAGACCTTTGCCCCATGTTCAAACCTTTTGCACACTATATAGTTATACCGGTGGTATGTCTGCAACTGTCTGTCTGACTGCATATGTTCTCTGAGACCGAGGAATGCACCTTCCTGCAACTGATGGGTGGGTGCCCTTGATCTACGACGACGGTAGTCTGTATTTGGTTAGTGGATCAAAGGTCATCAGGGTCATTCAAAAGTCAAAGGAGCTCCAATGGGGTAAATTTGGTGTATCCAGCCGAAAACTTGGTAAGGGGGGGGGGGGGCGGGGTGGATGATGTGATGAGGAAAAATCTTAAGTAAAGTCATTCAAGGTCAAAGGTCATTCAGGTCAAAGGAACCGCAAAAACATGAGGGTCAATTCAAGCCAGGTGATAGCAAAACAAAGGTGATAGCCAAATCCGAGGATCGCCAGTAAAAAATTAAAGAAAACCACCGATCAGAACACTTATGGTAGTACAGAATGACCCTCTATGGCCATATGCCCTTTTGACCTCAATGACCCTATTTGACCTTTGACGCCAAAAATATCTAAACATTCTTCCAAGTTAGTTGTATATAGCCACCAAATTTTTGCTCAAAGAAACCAATGGCCAGACCCGTGGGCCTATATGGTCATTACTGTAAATGACCCTTACTGACCTATGACCACACAATACACATTCCCTAACCATCTCAATTGATGGATTACTGCCATCATTGATGCACTCGGGTTTTTTTTTTTTGGCAAAATGTCAGCTATTGGTTAGTGTCTTGATTTCTGGAGTCAAGTAATAGCTGCCTTATGTTAACCAGAGTATAATCCTTAGGTTATTTAAACCACTTACAATTGTATGAATTTAGAGTCTGATTTAGGAATCAGTGTTTGATTTGCGCCTTTTTTTTTGGAGATTTGGGCAGTTCTTGCGGTTCTTGCGCAACAACTGCAGCATTTTGGTAGTGCTTTTCAGATCTTGATGCATCCAAGAATCGCACTGAGTTTTACTCTGCAGTCGTTGATCACATTGTTGGCACCAATGTGGTCAAAGGATTCTGGTATGCAGGAAAATTTGACCAGTCAAGGTTAAATTCTTCAGTGAGAAAGCAGTGTCTATTTGCAGGATGCGTAGAGTAAACCAAGAGTCCTCATGGACCAAGTCTGCAAGAGTTGTTGCCGAAGTAATGTTGGTTGGAAATTCAGGATTTCCGAATTTTAATCCAACCCGCCTCTTAGGTGCTACTAGTCCATGACGTTTCTACTGTGGGTTTAACTGCGAGAAGCTGATCAGCCAGTGCACTTCGCTCATCTGTGGGAACCATATCACTAAAGAGTGCAAGGCACTATGTCCCCAGTCAAAAAAACCATAGGTGAGCTTCAAGCTCTAATTGCACACTTGCAGAAGAGAAAAGAAAACCTCTGGGTTCACAACCTCATACTTCAGTAAAACTTGTAAACAGGATGAGGTCATGCCATGGGGATCAGCAGGATGAGTGCAGGTCATCCACCACGAACTGTAGATCAAAGTGGCAAAGAGTACAGGTGTAGCCATCTTATTATCAAACTTAGTAGACGGTCCCATGTTGACTTTTGAAAACTGAAACAACAGCTAGCAGATGAAGTAAGCAATCTTGAGTGGAAAATTTCCAAATTACAAGTATTGTAATATCTATTTTTGGAGAGGGTTTTCCCCGTTTCCCGTTTTGTGTAGAGACTTTGTCAAAATATATAGTTTGTCATTGGGACTTCCAAATTATGTGGTAGGACTAATTGTGGTATCACTGCGTAAATCGTTACGATAAGCCAAGTAATTTTGCGCAACTCCAGTGTACAAAAAATCCGAAATCAACGCTATCTGATCGGGTCCTGATATGTAACAAGTTGTGGTGTGTTACGTGTCAGCCAATTTGGCATTGTACGTTTGGAGTTTCCCACGCTCAGCCGATTATGTGCTTGATAACTCCCTAGCGCAATGAAGATTTGCCAAGGTCACGGTGGCTCAAATATTTCGACCGTGATTCAAACAAGGCCGGCGCTGTGTTGTTGCCAAGACGGACACATAAATGGGGTGAGTCGGGGGAACTCAAAGAAGGCTGTGATATATTTCTGCCTATCGGACTTTCAACATAAGCGGTTATCACTGACAGAAACAAGAGCGTCCGGATTAGGTTTGTCTTTTGGTTATAATATTGAAAGCTTGTAAGCTGGTGTATTTCGGTGATTAGATGATGTGAAATTTGATGAAAAGACGTAAATTTTAAAGCTTTTACAGCTTCAGAATCCAGAATTAACATCTGTTCTAGTGGTTGGGTACAAAAATTGCAACAAATATTGCCCATTTTAATTAAAATTGTATAATTTGCACATTTTCTAACCAAAATTGTCGACAAATCAAGGGCTGTGGGTAAGACCAAAGAGAAGACTTTCGAAGACAGTGATATATCCCTTATCACTTTACCAACCTCCTGACCGTAAGTGAACAAAGGAGAGGTATTATAGACGGGGTAATTTCTGGTGATCTAGGGGCAATTTCCCCCTACAAAAATAAGGCAGGGTTCCGTTCCGTGATTTTTTTTTGAAAAGTTAATTTGAATGCAAGGTAAGGGACATTAATGTGGGTGAGGCAGAGCAGAACAAAACAGAGAGGGCTATTGACCTTGCGTGGATTAGATTCCGATGCATATGGGGACCTGTTCAAACCACTAATGGAGGTGGCGATCGGTTTGCTTTTGTTGGGACATTATTAGCATTTCCAATTCGAATTAAATCGGATATCTCCGCAGTAGTTTATCTGGAATTGGTCGATTTAACAATGAAAACACATCGTCTGGAAGGATGAGGATTCAGTACAAGGTATAATTTCATCATATAGAGAGATGAAAAAACCTCCCAAAAAAAAAATGCAGGCCAGACTCATTCCAAACAGCTCAAGATCCACGATTACAATTACAAAATTCCTTCTTTATTAACAAAATACACAATATTGAGCATTGCCATTTCACTGGTTGGTTATAGTTAACGTGACAATTACCTACACAACTATGCAAAATATCAAAAACCAATTGTAGGCGCTTCAAAAACTTACAATTATTATAATAAAAACTTCTAAAAATGTGTAATCGGGGAAAATTAACTTATCCCTTAATTATATCACTTTATCAGGTGCAAACCTTGTTTTCGAAAAACTTGTTTACTAACTGATTTAAACGTAGTTTTTCAAAGTGATTGTGAAAAATGAAATTGATTTTAAACATGTGTTGCGGGTTTTTTTTTAAAACTCTACTTGTATGTTACTTGGCTTTCTACAATAAACTGAAATCCTGGAGTTCAAAATGCAAACCTTCACCAAGGCTAAGCTTTGCGCATGACAAAACTTCAACTTTAACTGTAAATGTTAAAGTTACAAACATTTCACATTTTTTTTTTCCCCATGAAGAATTGAAATTTTTATATTAAGGCCTATTGATTTCATATGTGTTTCGGTTCTGAGAGAATTTAACATTTTAAATTTTTGACATTTTCTTGAAAAAAATTCACATTAAAGCAGGAATAAAAAAACAGGAATAATTTTTGTTTGTTCCTTTAGGCTATAAATACATGTATTTACACAAAATGGCAAATGAGTAGTAGAGTACCCAAAACCAAGGTACAGGGCCATATTAGTGAATAATTCAAAATTATAACTAAAAGAAGTGATTTTATTATATGTAAAGTGGCACCCTATATAGTCGTAGGTGGGATTCTAGAAAGGGGACATTTTGTTCAAACAACGACATAATAATAATGTCCTGTTGTTTTTGAACTACAATCATTAAGAATCTCATGTTTTGAAGGTTTATACAGACTGTCTCAAAAAATGACAATCAAAAACCGATTTTTTTTTTCAACATTATATCTTAATATATAAGTTCGTATTGATTCATTAAAGAGGAAAAGGACCAGGGCTTTTAGGAAATTTTTTTGTTTAATCTCCATTTTGCTGTTTCAATCGAGATTGAGATAACTTCAAGTATTCGGAAACAAAAAATCGAGTTTGTGCCACTTTTCTGTTTGAGTGAAAACGGTTAAAGAGTTGTTTAAAACATAAGTTAGTCACATTTGAACAGATATGAAAATTCTTTAAAAAAGGGATACGTCATAAAGAGAAACTCAAAGATACGAAAACAGTTGCGTCGTAAGGGTGGAAGTTATGATCAGTAAGTAATGGCTTTAAGATAAAGTGCATAACATTCGACATTTACTGTTGTTTGTGAGAAGAAACCATGAGCGTTACGCAACCTGAGAGAGAGTTTTTATGGTCGTGAAGTATCATGAAACGCAAAGTTCTACCAACACACCTTGATACATTAGTACTTCCAATCATTTTTATTGGATTCAACAATTAGTAAATGCACAAAAGATAGTGCAATATTTTTTAAACCCATTTCTTTTAATTGGGGTGTTTATTTTGGTGTTTTGTGCAATTACATTGCGTCTGGCACGATTTTAACAGATACCAATTTGTAATGAATTCAAAGTTACAAACATAGAAATGGCACAAGAAAAAATTAATAATATTGTTTATTATTTATGAAAGAAATATTTCCTCATTGAATGTTATGTGACTGATTATACCTTGTGTCGATAAAACTAGACTTTATTTGTTTACTTTAATCTGGTTTGGTTCTTTTTGTCACAAGTTGCAATTCTTTTTGTGAGCTTCAAGACAGCATGGCATAAACTGCGCAAAACAACCTGCCCATGTGCTATGCATAATAAAGGGGCACAAAATCGATTTGGTTTTGGTTTATCGCACTAAAATTGATTATATCTTAGCATTGAACAAAAAAGGCAAATAAGATGAAACAAACACCATTGGGAAAAGGCCTGGTCTTTGTTCTTTTGTTTTGTTCTTCTGTTATGTTTGCCATGTAAGAATGACTTATTTTGAACTTCATATTTAACCATTTTTTTTTTTTGAGTGTACCACTTTTTTGAGACAGGCTCGTAGTGTTCACCAATATGAACAAAATGGTAAGAAAAAAAAAAGCATAGAGTGTGTCAGCAATACACAACTCGTATTTTATTCTTGGCTTCGATAAATTTAATTTCACTAGTTATACTGTAGAAGTAAAACACAGTACACTGTATGTAAAATACAACAATAGCATGATGAGGACTTTTTTTTTTAAATTCAGGAAGAAAGAGGGATAAGGAGAGAGAAAAGATGAACTTTGCGAGAATAGGGCGTGATGACGGGCGAGAGAGAGAGATTGACGAGACGAGAGGGAACCAGAGAGAGAAAAAGAGAGAGAGAGAGGCGGAGAGAGGATAAGCGAGAGAAAGAAAGATGAGGAAAGAGAAAAAACAGTGCCAATATGTGGACAGTTCAAAGGAAGATGGGCTGTTGAAAAGTTGATAATAATCCAAGGGATTGGTCGGAAACATTGCATTTATCCTATCAAAAATAAGAATATGGGGAATATTAATCGTATATTAAGGCTGGTCAGGATTTACCCATCCCACGCCACATTTCAAATACCCTCAATGACCCCTCAATGCTGTTCCATCTCTCGCGCTACAATTCCTCGTAGTTGGAGGTTGATGATGATGTGTTAATCATGGGACTTTGTAAAAACAATGTCGTTACTTTAAACAGTTCTCCAAATGCTGATAATTAAGTTTCATTTAGAACTACATCACTGACCTTAACGAAGTAAAGCAATGGGAACTGATAACATTTTAGTTCAAAGTCTAAAAAAAATCTGATGTTGCATTTGCTAGTATTGATCCAATAACCAATATTGTCAATCGTTCACTTCAAACAGGGGTCTTTCCACATATGTGTGGAAAAATGCTCACGAGTGCAAAGAAAAGATAATGAAAAAAGTGATCTACGAGTAGGTAAGGGGCTCTGGGTATTGGTTGTGCGCGTGGCCGGGTGGAGGTGTTAGGTAACCATGCCGACGGATCCTGGTAATTACCAGGGCCCATTGCAATCCTCCCTGTTCTGTCAAAAATATGTGATGAAAGAGCAAGTGTTCGTCTCAACTTTCCCATTCCTGGGAATGGTAAAGGGTTAAGTTAAAGGGGGAAGTTCTACGGTACTCCTTCAGGCTTCAGACCAACGCATGTTTTCATAGTACGGAAACGAGCTTTAGTAGACGTGTTGCTTTCTAATCGATCTCATGTTACAAATATTAATGGCGTCTCTTCAAATATGCTCAATGTTGTTGTGGTTATCCTCAAAGTTTATATGGGCCATTATCAGTTTGGCCCCCGCCGAATGCCGGATCGGCATGTGCCGCACAGCCGGAGCCGGCGTTCAGTACATTGCCAGTTCAGGCAACATATAAACAACAAGCCATCCCTGCGAATATTCGGAAACCTTTTTTTGTTTTGTAACGATTTTTCTATTGGTGGGAAGGGACAGAGAATGAATAGTGGTACGGGGGAAAGGAATATAAAAACCCAGAACACAAAGAGTCCATATTTTTCCATATTTACCCACATACCCAAGTATGTTTTATTGTCGCCCCAAATTTTCACCCAGGACCAAAATTTTCACTGGGGTTGTGTTAAAATTAGGAAAATTCAATATTTGTCACTTTTTTACTTTTATTGAAAAATTTTAAGGTTAAGGTAAATCGTTTTTATATCACAAAATATTTTTGTTTTATTCGTAGGTTGTTGTTGTTTTTTTAAACATTTATTGACTGAATTACTTTGTTTACAATAACTTTCTATATCTAAAAAATCCCATATTTAGTAAATTAACTTACCAAACTTTAAATTACCGCGTTGCAATGCATTGTGGGGGAGGAAAAACAAAACATGACGGTTTCCGGCAATACATTGCCGGCTACGGCAACCCCATTTGCAGTATCTCTGCAGTCGGCCCGAACTGATTATGATTCATTATTTTATATTTGGACCTCCCTATTGTGTCACTAGTGCCATCAAAGTAAGTATGTATGCCGACGATACGCCTATTATAAATGGATATGCATAACATTCTCAAAGGGCCCTTGCATGCAAGGAAGGTAAATTATATTGAATGGAGTTTGTTTGCCCTCCAGATCTCCCAAGGTGCGAGGAATACAATTCATGCACCTTGTTCACCTGAACAGTTCAGCTATTTCTGCAGGTTGATTCCTTTGTATTCTCTGCATGCTTGGGTTGTTCTGGAGAGGCAGGTCTGGCCAAGATAAACTATTGACCTGCCGTGCACGCGCCTATAGTAATCTGAAATAGTCAAATGAATGGCTAACAAAGTTAGTAAACAACCTAAAGTCTAAATGTAAAAGAAAACAGGGTTGCCTTGTTCTAGCGCTTCAGAACCCCCCCACCCCCCCCCCAACCCCAATAAAACTGGCTAATATCATATAACACTGATATAAATGTTTCAAATCAATCGTTCCAATTAAACCGGTCACAATGGTAAAACATCTGGTTCTTGTAGGAGAGGAAAAAGCCTTATATGGAACGAGCAGGTCTAACATATTGCCAACAAAGCCAGGCCTGGTCTTTATATGCTCATAAGGCCAAGATGATTTTATACCACGGAACATACAAATACATTGTAGAGAGCATAATTAAGCTCCCCATTTTGATACTGTGACACTGTCTGGGGGGGGGTAAGTGCCAAGCCTCTTCTCTTAGTACGGTCAGAAACTTCTAGAATAGGGCTGCAAAAAAAATATTATTAATAAACTTAGACAAGATTCCAGTAGTGCTGCACTGAAGGAACTAAAATAAAACAAGATCAGGTTGAATGAATTGAAAGGTGTGCTGCAATGCAATTGCATTGCAATGTCATCTCGCAAAATATATGTACAAAAGTATGAACAACCAAACACAAAGTTACATACCAAGATTTCCAAGTTAAAATATTGGGTACTACAACTCAGGGGATTGACTTCAATAATCTTCCACCCATTCCCAAATCACGTACGAATAATTAATATTTAAATAAAAGAGATTAAAATTTCCTATGGTTTGAGAGACGTCACAACGTTTTCTGTCAGCAAGGGAATTGCATCATGGTTAGGGGGAAAATTGTTTTGAATTTTGCTGTGAGTGTCAGTGGAAAATAAACACGCCAGTTTCGCTACTTGAATAGGATTATGGTTAACGGTTGTATTGCGCTTAGCTGTGGAATGAGGAATCTACGGCGAGCCCAGCTACAACCCTATCTTATCCCCTCCGCACCTTATGACAGAATGGATGATCGTGCGCAGAATGCAGAGTTTTCATCCACCGCATCTAGGTTAACTTTGAAGTTTTTCCTTACATTCACATTGTTTAATATTTAGATCATTGGAAAATTCGTAGATATGTGTATAGCACACGTTGCGTCCAGTCAGATCCTATGTGTTTAGAGTGACTGTATGTTCGGTCAGAGAAACACTGGCACGAGTATTTTCATATTTTAGAATACCCGTCACGAGAACGTCCTCACCTATTCCGCATGTGTGAAATGCACAGTACACATTTTGCAGAAGGACATGTGGGCTAAAAAACCTTCTAAAAAGTCCTTTGAGGTCAAATCAATCGTCAAACATTACTTGCCAAAGATTAGGTAACGGAATTTAGGATTTTGACTTAACTATGATGATAGGTAATAGACATTTCAAGGTCTGTTTAATGAGGCCAGGAGGGAAGGGTGGCCATTGTGGACATTTGGCTAATTATGTCAGCAACTTGCAGAGTGCTTTAAAATAGTCAGGAGGAATTGAGGGCACAGGGTGGAAATGGAGTACAGACTTTTTCTATTGGTCGATTTTTGTCAATGAGGACCTAAGCTAATAAGTTCTGGAGGGTGTGCAAAATTTAGTACAGTGCCATTTTCTAGAAATCCAATAAGATGGTAACGTATGACTCTCAAATGTATTCAAATTGGCCATAACTTTTAGCAATGATCTCAGGGGTTGTAAAAGAACGAGGAATTCTTTGGAAGGGTTATGGATTCGTGATTTTGGGATTTCACAAAATTAGAATCAAATCCAATATGCCATTGACCTAAAACCAATATGCCCTGAAATCATTTCAATTGTATTCATAACAATCAAGTAATTGGACAGAGGCCCATAATTCTCGCCCTACCCCGCGAAACTCATATCTGTGACTGTCATGAAGTGTTGTTAAACAACTTTACCGATCACGATGGCAGTCAATATGGCTGCCTTTTAAGATCTTTTCTAAAACCTACAATTTGTCATTATCATTTGATATATTGCCGTCATTTTGAAATTAAGCATGTTGTCAAAAACAAAATATATCAGATACGAGTTATTAATGCTCAAAAGGAATACCTCCATAATGTAATTTAAACTTAATACTTCATTTTGGGTTGTTTAAACTTAATCAATACCAGATTTCGCGTAATTCATTAGGTGTTGAAGAAGGTATAAAGGTAGCCAAAATTGGCCCACCACTCTTAAACATTTTTGAATGTAAGAAACGGAAATTCCAGATAAGAATTGTCCAAATGGTCAAATAAATTATCCCCATACCTTATTTACACCTTTTATAATAAATACGCATTTTTTTAGCATTCTAGTCGCAGGTGTGTTTCCTTATACAATTTACCAACATAACTGTGCAAATAAAGTTTTGAAATGGGGTACTCTAAAACTGTGCTGTTATTGCTTTACACGCACAAATCAAACACTAACTCCACTCAAGCTCCACCCACTTTTCTTATGAAAGCTTTAGCACCATTGGTCTCTTGTTAAAGATACTTTTAACTCAATCGAAACAGTATAAGGCCTTCACCTTTGCTGAATAAATTTTTTGACCTTTAGCTTATTTTGTTGTATATCTTCCATAGCGATGCATTTTAAAGACAGGTCACCTAGACTTTTTTACTCTTTGTTTACCACACAACAATTTGAGCTATACTAACCGATATTTGGACTCCTTTTTATCCCCTGGCTGAAAAGCAGAGGGGGGATTATGCTATCAGTCAAGGCGGCGCTTCCAACCCAATCTTGTGAACGCGATAACATGAGACCCATAAGGGTTTGATGATTAACTTGGTGGGTGGTATCGGACTGCCGCCCTTCATATGGAGTAGATTAGGGGGCGTGTCGCGAGTGCGTGGGCATATGCTAATTAGGTACGATTTGCATAAATTAATGAGTGTCTTTGGGGGTGGGTTTACAATTCTTGAGACCGCGATAACATGAGACCATTAAGGGTTATGGTGATATTGATGTAACTGGTGGGTGGGATCCGCGACTGCCATTGACCCTTCATCTGGATTAGAGTAGGGACCGTGGCATATGCTAATTAGGTACCTAATTTGATAATTATGGAGTTGTTAATTTGGGGTGGGTATTTTAGGAGAGACCCATACGGGTTATGGTGATGTAAAAACTTGGTGGGGTTGGGGGGATCGGAGCCATGCCCTTCCTCGGATTAGATTATGGGCATGCATATGCTAATTAGGGGGTACCGAATTTGACATAATTAATGAGTTAATTGGGGTTATTTTTGCCCCAAAAGCTTGTGAACCAAACTATCTGGAAGATCCCATAAGTCGATTTTGTGTTTTGAAACTTGGTGGCAGGGGGTTGGGGAGTGGGGGGAAGGGAATCTTGTCGCTCGGCTGATGAGTTTGTGGCGATTGATATGCTAATAGACATAGCTACTTTGCATATTTATGGGCTAAAATTGGGGGTTTCACCCAAAAAATTGTGAACCAAAATCTCTGGAAGCTCCATAAGTCGATTTGATTTTGATGAACTATGGAGGGGGGGGAATCATGACTCTCGCGCTGTATAGGTTTAAGGTGGGTTGTCGGGTTTATTTAAAGGGGGTTGGTTACCGGGTTTAAGGGGGGGGTCCGGGGTTTAGGGGGCGGTGTTGGCTTTAAGGGGGGTTGTCCGGGTGTACGGGGTGTGTCCAGCTTTAAGGGGGTGTTGGGTTTAAAGGATTGTTGGGTTTTAAGTGGGTTGTCCGGGTTTAAGGGGTTGTCCCGGGGTTAAGGGGGGGGGGGGGTTGTCTGGGCTTAAGGGGGCTTTGTTGTGTGGTTTAAGGTGGGTTGCGGGTGTTTAAGGGGTTGTCCGGGTTAAAGGGGTGGTCCGGGTTTAAAGGGGGTTGTTGGGTTAAGGGGGTCTTGGTGTGGTTTTAAGGTGGGTTGTCAGGGTTAAAGGGGTTGGTCCGGGGTTTAAGGGGGGTTGTATGGGACTTCAGTGGGCTGTTGTGGTTTAAGGTGGGTGCACGAGTTTTTAAGGGGGGTTGTCCAGGTTTAAGGGGGGTTTTTTAAGGGGATTTTGGGGTTTTAAGGGGGGTTTCTGGGGTTTTAAGGGGGCACATAATACCACGTATGCATGCGCAGACATGCCACGCATGCACGTATGCACGCATGTGCATATGCATTGCGCGGATGTTGCACATGCGCGATGCATGCGTGGACATGCGCACAGCGCGATGCATGCGCAGACCTGCGCACATGCGCGTATGCCATGCGTTGGACATGCGAACATGCGCGTATGATGCCGGACGGTGCGATACATTGTTCCAGGGTTTAAGGGGGGGTTGTCGGGCTTAAGGGGGCTTGTTGTTGGTTTTAAGGTGGTTTGCACTGAAGTTTAAGGGGGTTGTCCAGTTTAAGGGGGGTTGTTGGGGTTTAAGGGGATTTTGGGTGTTTAAGGGGGGGTTTTTTTTTGGGTTTTGTGAGGGGTTTTGTGGCACATGTGCGTATGTGCGTTGCATTGCGCGGACGTTGCACATGGGTAATGACATTTGCAGCTGATTAATTTAAAAATTTGTAACCGCTCCCCCAGGGGGATTTAGGCGGTTCGAGAACCGCGACGTTTATTTTTTTAATTTAACCCTGTAGAAACTCCTCCTCCAGAGGGTGTGGAAATTGCAGACATTTTCCAGAGGGACATGTGGGCTAAAACCTTCTAAAATGTCCTTTGAGATTCAATCAATCGTCAAACATTACTTGCCAAAGATTTCACGGAATTTAGGTTTTGGAACTAACTATGCTGATAGGTAATAGACATTCAAGTTCTGTTTAATGAGCCAGGAGGGAAGTGTGTCCATTGTTGGACATTTGGCTAATTATTCAGCAACTTCAGAGTGCTTTAAAATAGTCAGGAGGAACTGTGGGCACAGGGTGGAATGGAGTACAGACTTTTTCTATTGTTCGCTTTTTGTCAATGATGACCTAAGCTAATAATTTCTGGAGGGTGTGCAAAATTTCGTGTGCAGTGCATTTTCTAGAAATCCATATGGCCGCTATTACTCTCAAATGTATTCAAATGGCCATATTTTAATGCAATAGATCCAGGTTTTAAAGCACCGGGATTTTTGGACGGGTTATGGACGTGATTTGATCACACATTACATCAAATCCAATGGCCACCCTAAACCCAATATTCCCTGAAATCATTCATTGACCATAACTCATCAAGTAGTTAAAAAAAAAAAAAATAACAGAGGCATAATTCTGCGCTCTAGACCCCGACTCATATCTGTGACTTTCAGTGTGGTTAACAAGTTTACCGATCACGATGGCAGTCAATATGACTGCCTTTTAAGATCTTAAAACCTACATTTGTCAAATTCCATAAGCTATTGGCCGTCATGGGGGGTTGAATTTTAAGCATGTTGTCCAAACAAATATATCAGATACGAGTTATTAACTGCTCAAATACATACATCTCATAATTTAATTTCAACTTTAATACTCATTTTGGGTGTTTTTAACTAAATACAATACAATGTATCGTAATTCATAGGTTTTGAAGAAGGTATAAAGGTAGCCACATTGGCCCCACCCTCTTACTTTTTGCATGTAAAGAAAACAGAAATTCCAGATAAGACTGTCAAATGGTCAAATACTTTATCCCATACCTTAATTACACCTTTATAATAATAATTAGTTGATGTAACTACATATAATACACCTATAATTAGGTTTTACTATTTTTAAGGCGGCTGTATGGCTGCCATCTTGAATTTTGAAATGTTCCTTACAGAGAAATGCAGTTAAGGGGTTTTCCTAGTGATCAAATACATGGTATTCATACTTGTAAAGCATAACGCATGCATTAGACACTGGAATCAAGCCTCTAAACTGCAAATGTGCAGAACACTTGAGTGGGGGGGTCATGATGCGTGAAATGCATTCTAGATGTGTTAAAGTAACACTTTGCTTAGTATGATCATTGGTAACAGATTTTGAACACCTGCGAACAGTTGTGCGGTTTTCAGTATGTATTCAAGTGGTCTACATAGGTATAAGGGGTGAATTAAGATCAGTTTAATGATTTCGAGAGCATATCTTTGACTTTTGAGCAGCCAATTGGATTTTTTGGTGGCAATGTAAATGATCAAATTACATTACCAACACTTTCTCGTGCTTAAAACCCGGACTACCGAGAGATATTTGTCTCTCTCGGAAATACTTAATGGTTTTTAGTGATTTTAGGACATGGTCGCGCCCCAGATTTGATTTTCAAAAATGGCACTGTAACAAATTTTGCAACACCCTCCAAATTCTTCCTCTTATTTCCTAATGAACTAAAATCTATCAAATAAAAATTCTGTACTCCATTTCCATCCTCATGCTGTTTGCCTAGACTTCCACCTGAACTAAAAACCGGCATATAGCATTTGTAAATCCTATCTGCCTGGGAAGATCGCTGACAGTCATATTGTCCCTAATCTTTCAACCCTTATCAACAAAGAACAGTCAGAAAATCATTGGCAAATGCAATCAGAGTTAGTACTAGCCAAGCCCCCCTTGAAAAATGATTCAAAAGACATTTTAGTGTTATGAAGATGTCATGAACATGTCCATTTGGCATCGACAATAAAGCAATTGACCGTCTTCAGCAGAGTGGTGTTTTGCGCCATCTACTCTCAAGATGCCTCTGAACCCGCCTCTCCTGGTGGCAGACCTTCATTCTAAGGAGAGCTATCGCTCCAGCTTTTATCGTCTGTGCAGTATTTTCCTCTACTCCTATTTAAAAATAGTTACCTGGCCAAACTATGTTTATCTCCAGTGTGGTCTGACAAATTTTGTGTGAATATTGCAAATTACAGCGGAGGGGTTAAAGGGAATTAGCAAAGGCGAATTTCTAATCTGAACTCGCAAAAATAATCAAAATTCATATTTTTGTTATTGGCAGGATTGTGAACATATCCTGCCAAGTGGGGTTTTTTTTTGGCTTAAAATCCGTGTTATTAAAGACAAGGTGTACTTTTCGATCTGATGCTGTAAATTTCTATACTGCGTTCAAATGCGACTAGAGATCAAAAAAACCTTTCCCGGTGAAATCCCCATTTTAAGCTGATATTTAAGCACCATGATATCACACAGTTTAACCTCAAACACACATTAATTATGGTGGTTTGCTTCGTTTCTGGTGTAAACCGCAATCAGATAGTGTAGATTTTGAGACCCATCACTGTATGTTTAATTTGTGGGAGACTGTAGACAAATTTCCTAAATACTTTCATTTTTTCACTATTTGTGGTTTGTTTCTACATAAAGCAGGTTATATGGAATGTACACACTTATCCTGAATTTATACGCTAAAGAAATGGGTGCAATTTCCACATTTTTTTATTCTCTCGCAATATCGCTTGCTACTCCCTTTCAAATACCAGTGAATGGAAATGTTATGAACAGGGAGTAGCACAGTGGGCGGTGGTGGGCGTCCGAGCCCATCCCCCCCCCCCACTCAGCTTTCAGAGTCCCACCACTAAACCCCAATTTTAACTCTAGAGCCACCACTCAAGGGCAAAAATGGCCATTTTTAATCATTTTATGCAAATTTGACCATTTTAGGCATAACATTATAAAATATGTCAATTTTCATCAAATAACACCCACCACTAAAAATGTGCTAGCTACAACCCTGGTATGAATGGATGTTGAAGACTTCCTAGTTATAATAGTCCTGATAGAAACAACAAACAAACAAATAATCCACTGAAAATCAAACTTGAGTTACATCAAACACAATGTCAGATGTCATTGTGAACAGAGAACATTTCCCTTATATTATTTGTCCAAGACATGTTGTCTTTAAATGTTTAATATTAATATTTAGTTTACAATGTTATACTGGGTTAATTGAACCAAACATAAGTGGAAAGGATAAAGAAAGAGACCGAAGAAGAGAAATAAAAACCAGCACCTTCGTACTTAAGCATGCCTTGATTGTGTATTCATCAGTCAAACTTGGAACGGCTTAAATTGTGGCTTACTTACGTAATCGCATTTGTTCTAAAAATCAGTGAATCAAATCAGATGAAATTTGAACAGTATGTGGAGAAAAGGATATGCCTTACAAATATCTCGCAACATTTCAACATTTTAAAAATAATTATAGCCCGTACCATTTTCATTCATTTGGAACCCGGACCTCTCGCTTTCTAGGCGTGAGAAATACCACTGGGCCACAGAGGACTGTGTTTATGTGGATACCAGTGAACGAGCGCTAAGAGCTTCCGGGGGCTCTGCCCCCTGGACCCCCGGAAGGGGCCTTAAACTGGGCCCCTGGACCCAACCCGGTTTCTGCACTTGTGTCAAGGCACTTGCGGTGTACAGTTTGGTTCGAACGATCAACAAGAAAATGTCTCTAAGGGCATCTACTTAGGAATGTTTTTAATGTTCCGTAAGTGGGTCCCAAACCGCATTCCGTTCGTTGCATGGTTTTATATGCTTATTCCACGGAACTCTACTGTGTAAACAATATTTCTCAGTGTACACCACCACCTCCCCCCCCCCCCCCGACAATGTCTAGGACGGCCCTGCTAGAATGTCCTTTGTTTTTCATAGATTTGCGTGGAATTTTAATTATCCCACTACTGCATATGCCCCTCATTCTGCCCATACCTTTGGTAAAGTAATAGAGGTGACACTATGGGTTGAATTTACGATAGTCCTTAAGCCATGAGGAAATTTTTAGCCAAATTGGATACCGTAAAGGGGCAAACGAATACTTTGTAATTCAGCCTCCGTACACTACCCTCTACACAAAATGCATGATAACATTTCTGAATGGTAGCTATAACCAAGTAGGGTACAATCAAGGATTACACAGGGGTCAAAATTTTAAAATGATCCGGTCCATGTTGAAAAGTATGCACATTTATCCAACCATAAGGATTCCAAAAAGGTACAGTGTGTACTTCTACAGCCTGTCCAAAAAAGTGGTACAATCATAAAAAAATCTGTTTAAATTAGGAATTTCAAAATAAGTCATCTTCTTGGCACAAAGTTAAAGAACAAAACGGCCTTCCAATGGTGTTTGTTTCATATTATTTGCTGTTCAATCTAGATATCTACTCAATTTAGTGCGATCACCAAAAATTGATTTTGTTGCCACTTTTATGCATGGGCAGAGTTGTTTCGCGCATTTATTCCATGCTGTCTGAAGCCCACAAAAGATTGGCAACTTTCAAAGAAACAAACAACAGATTAAAGTAACAATGATCTAGTTTTTATCGACACAAGTTTTAATAGTCACATAAGCAGTTCAATGATAAATAACTTCTTTTCTAAATAATACACCATACAAATATTTATTACACGCAATGAATGGCACTTTGAATTTCATACAAATGGTATCTGTAACATCAATGCAGAGGAATTAATTGCAAACCAAATAACACTCTAAATCCAAAAAATGGTTTTAAAAATATTTCACTATTTTTGTGCATTTAATTGTTTTGAAGTCATAAAAATTTTAATTGGGAAGCTAAGTATCAAGGTGATGTTATGAACTGGGCTTTCATGATACTTCAAGACCATAAAAACTCTCTCCTCCAGGTTTTCGTAACGCTCATGTTCTCTTCTAACAAAACAACAGATGTCGAATGTTCTTCACTTTATCTTTAAATCCAGAACTTACTGATCATAACTTCCACCTTTACGTAACTTTTAGAGTTGCTTTATGAATTTAATCCCTTTTTAAAGATTTTTCATATCTGTTCAAGTGTGAGTAACTTATTTTTAACAAATTCGTTCACCGTTTTCACTCAACCAGAAAGTGGCACAACTCGATTTTTGTGTTGCCGCAGTATACCGGAGTTATCTCTCGTTAAAACAAGCAATGAGATGAAAAAAATCTGGAGCCTGATCTTTTCTCTTAATATGATTGTCCACCAATTACTTAGGTTGATATTAATATTGAAAAAAATTGTTTTTTGATTGTACCATTTTTTTTTTAAGGGCGTTACTGGACCATTTATAACTTCATACTTGTCAAAAACCACTGGCCCAAGGCTCGTATGTAGTGTACAGTGACCTCTGATGACCCTATTGAACTTGCATCACCAAACCGCACTCCTGTTAGCAAACCCGATGGTAGTTGACAACAAGCATTCCGGGAACATGCATTTTATCCCCGCCAACAAGTTCGGGGTTCGGGAGGGGACTATAAAATTGGGCTCCCGTCCGTATGTCCGTGATTAAAATGTTTCCCTGAACCTTTGGGCAATATCTTTTTTTCTGATGAGCTAGAGTAGCCAAAACTTGGGTATATTGTAGGCGGGGAAACCCCCCTATTAACCATGTAATTATACCCCCAGGGTCATCCCCTGGGTCTGTCAGGGGGTGGGGGAAAAGGACAAAGGTCCACATTACACATGTCCGTAGTAAATGTACCCGTATAAAATGTTTACCCTGGAACATTTTGGCCATATGTTTTTTTTTCTGGATTGAGCTAGAGTAGCCAAACTTGAGTATCTTGTAGGTGGGGAAAACCCCCCTATTTACCATGTAATTCATACCCCCAGGGTCATCCCCTGGTCTGTCAGGGGGTGGGGGAAAAGGGAAAAAGGTCCCATTACACAGACAATGTCAACATTGTGACCATATTGTTAATTTATTCTGGAGTTCCGTGAGGGTTACGATGATGCACTTGGTGGAAAGATGCGGGTTGATGAGTTCTCGACATTATTAGATTTTGGGTGTAAAAATGCTAATTAAGTATCTAATTTGCATAATTTATGAAATTTTCCCGCAAGGCTTGTGGTACAAGTTTTCTGTAAGGCATATAATGATTAACGTGGGTTAAGGAAGTGGGATGTTCTCGACCTTATTAGATTTTGCGTATTCGGCAATTAACTATGCAAATGCGCTCATTGATATGCAATATCAACGTCAATGCTATGTGAGGGCAAAGTATACCACAAAAGTATAACATATGTATACCCATGTTTTCATTGAAAGTTATTCTTTGTAGTTTTTTGGTTGTTACATGTGGTCCGTCTTTTGGGTTGCACCAGCCTGTTTACATTTCTTGGAAATGTGAAAATACAGTTTTTCCCCCCTTTCTAGACTCGTTTGGGTCCCAAATTTAAATGTGGTCACAGATTTGTTCAAAAATAGGTTGCCAAATGGATAAATTATCATATTTTCACTAAATTTAGTGAATTTTCAGGAATTTTTGCATGATGAATTTTTTTTTCGAGCTAGTGGTGGCCAAAATTAAGAGTGGACCTGTGCAATTTTAGTCGTCACTTAGTGATCGCGCTATTCGGCGGGGACATATTTTACGCATCGGCGTAAATACGAGTTTGCCCTTGTTTTTTAAAAAAGATTGAATCACTTGCTTCAAGGGGAAAAGTACATTTGTAAGTCAACTTACACTGTTGAAATGAACACTTTGCATATCATAACTGAAGTGTCCATTTGGTGATTGAATGCTAGAGACGAGTATGCCTTAAACATAACTGCTGCATGGCTAAGGATATTTTTACAATAAATTAGAATTGACATTGCACTTCATAAACCAAGCATGTTTCCATCCAATCAATCTTCAGTCCATGCAAGAAGTGGCTAGTCTTACCAAGTAATTGACTGTTGTAATTTAATTAATATCAGAAAAGACTTCAACCATGAAGATTGCCTTGTACATTGTATGCTGAGAAAATAGCAGCCATGTTTATGTAATTGTAAAGAGAGAAAAAGAGGGAGAAGACAAATATACAAAAATTAAAAGAAGTGGAAAGTCAATATATCAATTACAGCAAAGGTTTATATTACGTGATATATCATATCTCTGCCATAATAACAAGCGTTTTGGCATTTAAAGGTGCAATGTGAGATTTCACATATCAGGATGCCCCTAAAAAATCGGGGGGGGGAAAGTTCTGATTTTGCCCTGATGTAAAGGCTTACCATCCCCCCCCCCCCCCCCCCCAAAAAATATCCCAATCTGAAAAGGATTAAGCTGTGAAATGTTTCTTTGGTACCAAAAATAGTGCAAGTTCTAATCATATAGGAGCAAATACGAAATTCAGCCTATGTTTTACAATGAAATACAAGAAATCAAAAATCACCTTTTTCTCCTCTTTTAAAGACTTTCTGAGCATCATACAAGGTTAGTAATCTAATTGAGTGTCTAATCTATTTGAAATAATTATGACCACAATATTTGGGTGCCTCAAAATCTCTCGTTGCACCTTTAAGATTGAAAACATTAAGGGAGAATGCAAATCTTGTAGAAATGATTTATTTCATCCAAGCTTTATTTTTATAAAACATCAACATGTTTCAGGCTTTATTTTACAAAACAAAACGGGCTTAGGCGACGAAAATAAAAAACCCTGTTTTACGGGCCGACCGACCCTGATTTTCCAGTTTTTTTGCAGATTTTTTTTTAAAACACTCTATTTTCCAACAAATCATGATAAAATAAGCCTGTTTTTAGCCCAAATTTATCAATTTTTGGCTAATTTTTTAAGAAAATTTGTTTGTAAAAATTTTCCATTTTTTCTCTTGATTTTTCAGATTTTTTGGCTATTTTAGGCCAATTATGACCTCCAGAAAAGAAAAAAAAATATATAAAAAAAGAAAAAAATCGCCCGACGACCTACTCTTAGGGTCCGCTCGCCCGTAAAACGCCTTAAGGCCACAATCAGTCATTTTTTTCCAAATTCAAAATGCCCATTTTGTCTCTAAATTGTTGGTGCTGGGTCATATCAACACCTTATATTACTGTCTTTTGTGAAAAACAGCTGCTGAAGCATTTTAAAGTGGTCTTGAAGATGCCATTTACGACTGTTTTGTTGGCTAATAAAAGTCGGATCCCGACTTTTATTAGAAAACAATGCAGAAAAATCGTAATTTCTTGATAGATAAGACGTAGTGATCTTAGGCCACTTGCAGGGGTCTTTATAACCATTTCCATAGAACAGGTAAAAATAGACTTTGATGAAAATTAGGTGGCGCGATTTTACATTTTGAAGAAATCGCTGATAGCACCCATTGGATTACCTGCATAGATGCATCCAACACAAGGTCTTGGAATAATGATTAGGCCAGTTTTGTGCATTGATCTGTAAATACCAATTACTTTAAAAAAACCCATAGTTTATTTTGCTTTTTAGCATGAAAATCAACACTATAAACAAAGTAATTTCAAATACTTTGCCTAAATATTAATTTGGCATACTAATAGGCCACCAATGGCAGCCATTTAAAATTATCTTTGACATACAAGAACTTCAAAACTAAACAGCCCCTGCACTTCAGTTTTCAAAGAAATTATGTAATTTTACTTCTCCTTGTAATTGACTATTTTAGAATTTTTAATTTCTCACCAGAAATTTTGTATTAAAATTTGCCATTTTAAGACCAGCGTTCAAGCTTTGACTTACGTTTAGCGGACCCGGTGTGGAAAAAATATTTAGGGGTGAAAACAGTCAAAATCCTTGATTACTTAAATGTTTCTAAGGGTAAAATGTCATATATTTTCAGATTTTGGCACTTAAAACCCCATATTTTTCACTGATTTTGAGAAAAAATTCAGTTTTTTGGCCAATTTTAGCCAAAATCCGTTTTGGGTGACAAAATTTTGACTTGCTATTGTCCCGTGAGTGTATGAACATGAAACTACCTAGGTAGTGACTAATTCTTTATGCTAATCACATGACAGGGGTACATTTGTGATATTCAAATTATTAAATGGGATCAATCTATTTCTTTATTTTTGTAACATGGTAAAAAGTCGGCGTCAGGTGACATTGATTTGGGAAAAAAATTCCATTTTCGCCCAATTTTGTGATTGAAAAGCCATAACTCCTCAATGGTAGGAGCTATGGTGATTGCTTCTTGGTCTTTTTGTTCCGTATTTCAATGGTAAATAGTGATATTAAACTTGACTAAGTTGAATGTACTGAACAAATAAAGCAGATATGCTATACCCCTACCCCTAAACATTTCGGAGGTGTGAAAAAAATAAAAGGCCTTCGCAAAAAAACTAAGTCCTTCAAAACTGTGAGGTTTAAGGCTAAACAAATATAAACTTGTATACCAAGACCTCCCTCTAGAGAAGTTATAGTTGGTTATAAGCTGAGAGTCCAGTTTGACAGGACTTATTTTTTTTTTGCGACCGATTTTTTTTTGCGAATTTGAGGACTTAGGGCAGAAATATGCCTGTACAGCTGCTTGCTATGGGAAAAAATTTCAAGTTAATAAATTATGCATTTTTTATTCAGATTCAGTTCTACACAAAATCACCCTTAGAAAATGGTATTTTAAGTAGGATATCTTCCTTTAAGTTTACACCATTCTGTCCACCAAACATAAGTCAAAGCTGAACGATGTCTTAAGAAGTTGGCACTGAAGATATAAACATATTTGACCCCCCCCCCAAAAAAAAAAGAACATGAAGAATTAATATATTGGTCAAATACTGACAAATATCTAAAGGAATGTGTGTGCAAAACTTCTTATCATTGGGCTGTAGTACCTTATGGTTTACTAATAAACTTTGTAAGGGGAAATTCTACGTTTAGTTGCAGTTTTCCATAGATAAATAAACAGATATCCCCCAAAACTAAAAATTCAATTTTTTTAACAAAAATCCTGATTTGTTTGGGTATTTGCCTACCTAAAATATGTCAACCCAATTAGATTCACGTACAAGAAATGTCAATGCAGTTGTGATTCTTGGAGGATGTGTGCTTTTAGCTTGTCCCGTACACATTGCTTAAAATTAAATTGTATCCTCTACATTTAGCGGCACAAGTTTCTTTTAATTTTTTTATTTTGGCAATAATCAGTACAAAAAAACCTCAACAAAAAACTATGTGTTTTTTCATTGTGGGAAATTTGTTTTATACTGTTATATTACCTCAAAATTTGATTATTAAAATTTATTTTATCAATTTATTTGAGAAAAAGAGTTCACAAGGAACAAGTATTTGTTTAGTGAAAGAGAGTAGCGGAATTCCCCTAGAGTTGTTTGTGGCAAAATGAACGTTAGATAGATTGCACAATAAAGGAAATGGGGAATCCCCAAGATGTAAAACTAGTAACTGAGTCAACTTGTTTATGCTTTAAGATCAAAACATTGCATGATCCGGGGGGTTCCCCCATAAAGTTATATATGGGAAGTGATGTAATTCAGATGATATAATTTATGTGAATTCCAATTGGTCAGCTAGTGCAAGGTTATGTTTATGCATGATGCTGTGGTAATGTCTATTTTAAGACTTGGGAACTTTGTGAAGTCAATATATAATGGAGATTTGAGTAAGGACTCTGCCAGCAACCTCCAGTAACAAGTAGCTAGAAGTTATAGCTAGTTTTAATCTGCAATGAGAAGCAGACCATAAAGTACCTTGTGCCAGGATTTATAATTCCACGTGAGCAGTGTGTTATAATTATTCTACTGTCGCCGTTGAAGCCAAAAGTGCTGGAATCAAAATAGGATTCCAAATTGTGGACAGATAGAAATCGTGGTGATTATCTTGGACTGATATACTGTGGAATATTAGTTTCCTCGAGGGACTTATCTAACCTTGTCGTCTTGAACTGCTGGACAAAAGTTATCTTCAGGACTGAGAAGATTTGCATGGAATATACCATGGATATTTATGTGAACTTATGCACTGTCATTTTGGAATCTTCACTGTGAGGACATATCATCGTTGAACTGCAACACCTTCAACATAGGACACTAGAAGACTTTATAAGTATTATAATCTTAAATATTGTGTGTAATTTTATGTAATTTTGTTGTGGACATACCAAATTCTTGAACCAAACCAATTAAAGATCATTAAAACTGTTTTATTATATAAAATATAGATTACTTGTGCACAAGGCTCATTTATTTGTGTTTGAAAGGTATGTCTGACCTTTGACGCCTACGAGACGTCATAACAATACCTTAAAAATAGAACAGTGTACATAAGAGTTGGCACATTTTATATATTTCTAAAAACAGCACAGCGCAAATTTTGTTAAAAATATCGCAATATTGTAAAAAAAAAAAAACGTACAGCACAGCACATAGCTTTTTAGCTAAAAGAAGCCGATACATTGGCCTAAGTAATCTTTTGATTTTGATAGGTGTGATCATACTGTATTAATTTGCCAATTTGAAGTCCAATTGGATGCTTAGAAAGCTTGTGTCTGATAATATGTTTGTGTCTGCAAGAATTGCAGAAGGCACATAGGGATTACTCTGGCGTGTGTGTGTGTGTGTGTCTGTGGTCAAAATGTTAACCCTTAATATATTGTATGCCATATGAGTTCCATAAGGGTTATGGTGATGTAACTTGGTGGAAAGGAGGGGGTGGGGTAGGGTGACATGTTGGTGACCTCATGTGACCTTGGTGACCTTGTGTGACCTTTAGCCCCATTCACAAACCGCGATGGCAGACGACACTCGCTGATGTATTTTTTAAATATTTTGATCATGTGTGTTGATGACATTCTGTTGAGTTCTTTCACTATTATAATGCATATGTTTGTAAGAAATGGTTTAAAAGAGTAATTCATTTTTTTTTAAATTTATTTCAAGGCTAATCTAGGCATTAACAGCAGTTATCTAATTAGTTACGCTGACGGATTGGCGCCTAGATAGCGATTAACCTCCCTTTTGAAACTCTGCAAGTCCTGGTTTGATGCTACATGAGCAGGAAGGGCATTCCAATGGATTATGAAAAAATGTTTTTAATTTGGTAAAGATTTGCACTTCTTAGCATATCCACAAGTCATTGGTAATGGTTTGAGGTGGTGTCAGGATTTATTCAACTGAGCTGACAAACTAACTGTAATATTTGTATTATGCAGGCTTGGGGTGTGGACTTTTTCCCTTGATTGCATGAGAAATTTAACATTGCCTTGACTCTTAGGCAATTGTTGGCATTGCAAATTGCAAAAAATTGTCAATATTAAAAAAAAAAAAGGGTAAGTTTTAAAAGGTGCAATAAGAGATTCACATAAACAGGTGTGTCCCTAAAAAATGTTGAAAATTCTTATTTCTGCACTAATGTAATGTTAAATGAGCAATTATTTTTTGGACAAAAATTGTGAAGTTTCTTATTTATCAGAGAATATTAAATTCGGCGTGTTTTATATTGAAATTAAGCAATCAAAATCGCATTTTGTTTTCACTTTCAAAGCATTTCTGTAGCCCAAAATATAAGGTAAGAAATTCTATTGGAGGTTGATCTGCATGAAATTACTACTTAAGACACTATATATGGATGCCCAAAAAAACTCTTGTTTTTATACCAAAAACCAAAAGTTTAACAAAATAATAAAATTAAAAATCTTTATTTTTTAATTACACAGGGTTTAATCAAGATTTTGGGACTGTTCAAACTCAGAAAGGCTATGCTGTACCTGACCCACACAAGTAACGGTGAAGATTTAAAAAGAGAGAGCAAACAGATGATACTGCAACCATATATACAAGTTCAGAGATAGGTAAGTTTACCTGCAAGTCTTGGGTTTTGTTGCACACCACCCAAAATTAAATTGCATTGGTTTATGTACAACATGTCCCTAATTTTAAAACGTAAATTTCTCATTAAACGAAGCGACTCAGTTGCTTAAATATGCTTACCTTGGACTGCTAGACCTCTGCATCCATTTGCAAAGAAGAATCCATCAGTTGACCACAGATTTTGTGAGCTACTGAAAGCACAGACAACGATGAGTTCCAATCCCCTCTGAAACTGTGGCTTCTAGTCAAAATATTCCTATGGGGTGGGTGTAATGAATCTATATTACTAAAAAAAACCAAGTGTGGGTTGTTGTTTTGTTTGTTTGTTTGTTTGTCCGGGCTATGCGTTTCGCCGTCCTTTAACATACGGGTATGAATGTTGGTTATAGTGGTAGAGCTCGGACGTAGGGTTTGTGTGTTCATGTTTTCGAGGGGTCATTGGGGGTCAAAGGTCATCCAGGGGTCATTATGGGTAAACGTGAGCGTGGCTTGAACATATGGATATGAGTTTTGCGCATGTGGTGGTGGAGTTTCGCCGTTACGAGTTTAGTGGTCACGTTTTCGAGGGGTTCATTTGGGGGTCAAAGGTCTACAGGGGTTCATTATTGGGTAACTGAGCGTGCTTTGACGTATGGATCTGAGGTTTTGGTGTGTTGGTGGTGGAGTAGACGTTCGCGTACGGAGTTAGTGGTCACATTTTCGAGGGGTCATTTGGGGGTCCAAGGTCATCAAGGGGTCATTATTGGGTAACTTGGCCGTGCTTTGATTGTAGGGATATGAGTTTTGGTATGGTGGTTAGAGTTACTGTACGAGTTTAGTGGTCACATTTTCGAGGGGTCATTTGGGGGTCAAAGGTCATCCAGGGTCATTTAGATTTTGTTGGGTAATTGGAGTTGCTTTGACGTATGGATATGAGTTTTGGTGTGTGTGGTGGTAGAGTTTCGGCATACGAGTTTAGTGGTCACGTTTTGAAGGGTCATGTGGGGTCCAAAGGTAACCAAGGGATCCTTATGGGTAACTTGGCTGTGGTACTTAGACGTATGGATATTGAGTTTTGGTAGGGTGGTAGAGTTTCGCTGTACGAGTTGAGTGGTCACGTTTTTGATGGGTCATGTGGGGGTCAAAGGTCATCCAGGGGTCATTATTGGGAACTTGGCTGTGCTTTGATGTATAAATATGAGTTTTGGTATGGTGGTAGAGTATCGCCTGACGAGTTTAGTGGTCATGTTTCGAGGAGGTCATTTGGGGGTAAAAGGTCATCCAGGGGTAATTATTGGTAATTGAGCGTTGCTTGACGTATGGATATGAAGTGTTGGCTGTTGTGGTGGTGGCACGTTTCGAAGTACGAGTGTAGTGGTCACATTTCGAGGGTCATTCGGGCGGTAAAAGGTTCATCCAGGGGTAATTATTGGGTAACCTTGGCCCCGGCTTGATGTATGGATATGGTTTTTTATGGTTGGTAGAGTTTCGCTGTACGAGTTTAGTGGTCACATTTTCCGAGGGGTTCACTTTGGGGGTCCAAGGTCATCCAGGGGTCATTATTGGGGTAAAACTTGACGTGCTTTGAGTATGGTATGAATTTTGGTGTCGATGTGGTGGTAGAGTTTCGCATACGAGTTTAGTGGTCCGTTTTTGAAGGGTCTCATTTGGGGGTCAAAGGTCATCCAAGGGTCATTATTGGGACTGGGCTGTGCTTTGACTTATGGATATGAGATTTGGTGTGGAGGTAGAGTTGCGCTGTACGAGTTTCGTCGGTCACGTTTTGAGGTCATTGGGGTCAAAGGTAATCCAGGGGTCATTGGTAACTTGGCGTGCTTTGAACGTATGGATATGAGTTTTGGTATGGTGGTAGAGTTTTGCCGTACGAAGTTTGTGGGCATGATTTCGATGGGTCATTTTGGGGGGGTCAAAGGTCATCCAGGGGTTATTATTTGGCTATACTTGGCCATTGCTTAATGACTGACTTAAAGTCCCCGGACTGACTATTACGCGGAATACAGTGCCTTCTGATGAAAAACATTCCAGTAGAATGATCTAGCGGGTTTGGTTTTTATACTCAGCTAGCGGGGGGCCCGGCGCAGAGCGGGATCCCCGCTAGTTAGTACTGTCATTCACCAAGTAGTAAGCCTCACAAACTTGTCTTGATATTGTGATTGTGCTGGATTTGTTTTTTTAAATAATTCTTACACAAAAATATGGCCCAGGAAGGAAGTTCCAGTTCTACTATTTTTCAATTTTAACTTAGAACTGTCACTTTTACCCTTGTTCCCAAACACTTTTCGGCCAGAGGGTGCACAGACCCAGATCAATTTAGTGGTGTGGAATTACAGGTTGCACACCACTAAAAAATTGCCATTGGTTATGTACAAAAGGACACCCCTAATTTTTAAAACGTAAATTTCTCACTAACAAAGCGACTCAGTTGCTTAAATTTTGAAGTACCTTGCGACTGCTAAGACCTCTGCATCCCATTTAGCAAGAAGAATCCATAAGGTGACCACGGATTTTTCGAGTACTGAAGCACGAAGACAACGATGAGTTCCGATCCCCCTGAAACTGTGGCTTCTAGTCAAAATATCCTATGGGGTGGGTGTAAAATTAAATTACTACTGTCTAATAACAGTAGTAGCCTCCACACAACTTTTGTTTTGAGATGTTGTGCTGATTTGTATCTTTACCAAATAACCTTTTCTAACACACAATATGGCCAAGAAGTTCAGTTTCTACTATTTTTCAATTTTAACTTAGGACCTTCAATTTTTTTTACTTTTCCCAAACACTGTTCGGCCAGGGAGGGTGCCAGACCAGATCTTTTTATTGGTGTGGAATCTTGGAGGTTCTGTATTGCAAAAAATGGCACCATGCTATAGTACCCCCTATCAATGCTTAGGCTCTCCTGCTAGTCTATCTACCCGGCAGGAAGGAGGAAGGGAAGGGGGTTGGGTGAACAGGATAGAAGCTAAAGAAGATTTCCATCGTGGGTGGGGGTGGGATTTGAAACAGGGGACCACAGTCACACAAATGAAAGGGAAGGAAAGCAACTGAGGGTTTTTTCTGTCGCTGGCCTGGCCAGCAATGTCGTGCCCATATGGCGTTCCTTATGATGACGTCTTCTTCACATGATGGGACTTTGTTCAAGTTTTGTGCCTAAGTGGTTTGTGGTCATTGTGGTTATGGGTTGACGAGTGCATGGCGTGTTAGGGGTGTATTAGCATAATGGGATGTGGTACAAAGGCAATCCTTTGGTGATTTTACTTTTGTAACAATTCCCAGGATAGCGCATTTGCAAAATGTACATCTACAATTCCTTGTAAATGATTAATTTTTTTATTCAGCAAGAGGTACTTTTCACAACAGTATTCTCCAACACCATGAGTTTCATGGGGACCTATGGGCCGAACCATAATTACTTCTACCACCATAAACACAATGAGGCTTAATTGGGTTCAGTGATTTAGAATGTAAATGATCAAAATAGATGAATCGGGGTTGTGTTTCACCTCGTATATATTTAAAACCTTTCAAATGTAAACAAAAAAAATCTTACAAATGAACTTTTTCCTGGACAATTCATGAAAGTAGACAATTGTCTATCCTTTGTTTGGGCAATTTTTGTCATGCAATTTGTCTGAAAGATATTAATTTATAGTTGTCTGTTTTCTTGAAAAACAACTTAAGATTTTATTTTTAGATTGAATGTTTGTGTTTTTATTAAAAACTCAAATTGGCATTAAAGGTGCTTGTTCTGATTTTGTCTATCGTGTTATCCACTTTGATATGAGGGCCTGACACTTGTACACATTGGCCATATGGGACCGTGGGGAAACAAACTGGGTTTGATGCAAGACGCGATAATACATAGTGAAACACCCTATTCACTACTGTGTAATAGATGGTTAACCACTAAAACGATAGTTTTTGATCTGTATCTTGAGAAGAAGGATTTGCAAAGCTGATTGAATTTCAGGACAAAAATGAGAAAAATACTGCCTTCACCTGTATCAAATTGATACTACTGCCGGGGTATAAAGCGGGGGGTTCAAAAAGCGTTCGGAACACGCACATTTAAATGTGATACATCCCCTCTGTCCATTTAAGCCGTGTGTGATCCCACTTGCAAGCTGGTAGGATGATACAGCTTGATCATTTCTGGAGCTTTACTTTGCCACATTTTCTTCATGTTTATCAATATTAATAAGCTTATTTGCATAATAACAACATGATTTCACCCGGGATTTTGTTAATAAAAAATCAAGTGGGAAATGAATGACCTTAGTAGATACACACAAGGCTAGTTTACTAGTTTGTTGGCGAGTAATGAATGATAGATTGCAGACACTTCTACCAAACATGCATTATACTTCTTGAGGCCGTGCGGTGTATATGCAAAGGCGCATCACTTGCACGTACAAGAACTTGGTAACTGGGGATTTCCCGGTTTCCGTAAAAGTCGGAAACCATTTCTAGAAGCAGCTTTGGAACTTTTAACTTTACTTTTCACTGACGGCAAGTAAATTTCGGTGAAAATTTGACGTCAGCAATTAAAATAATACTGAAAAAAAAGTTAGTAGTTTTCACTCACATGTAAACGTGTAGTGAATTTTCTAAACGTGTAGTGACCCTTCCGTTCGTGTACACATTTAAACGTGTACACGTCCCAACACTAAAAGGGTATAATGTAATTGTGCTAAATTCACAATCATTTCTAATGCTATCAGTGCATTCAATTCAGGGTCTTTCCCAGAGGGGATGTGACACCCCTCATTTACAGGCAAGATCGGTATTAATGTAAAATAGATGTAGGTGGAATTAATGAAATAAAGTATTTTAACAGTATTTTAAACAATTTTGTAATGATATTAGTCTCCCCCTTCCTTAGATTTTTGAACCGACGGTAAAAAATGTCAGTGGGTAAATTTATCTTAGTGGGCAAGCGTAGCAAGCCGGAAATTTTTTGAAATTGTGTTGGCAAATGGACAGTTTTGTCGGCAACACAGATTAAACAACCCCCCACCATCATTATCTATTATGGAATGTGAAAAATATTTTGAAAACAATTATAAATATTGTTATTTTTAGAAAAAACAGGTAATAGAAAGCAGTGTGAGACACATGTCTCAACTTGCTTTTCCCCCACGATCAGTTTATTTTTGTACAGGATTTCATTATTTGGTTAGGTGAGAATAGAGTACGGTAAAAGTGGAAATTTTCGCGCTACATTAATTTTCGCGCTTTTCGCGCACTGCGTAGTAGCACGAAATTAAAAACTTGCGCAAAAAAGTTTATTTGGGTTGGGTAGGCTTGGGATAGCTGATGAAAGAGCGAATTTTAAGAACAAGCAAAAAAATGTAAAAATTACAGAAACGCGAAAAATACGATGCCGCAAAATTATTAACTTTTAAGTACTTAAAAGGGTGCTATTTTACTGCTGCAAACATGCATAAGTGAAGGGGTGTAAAAGGTTTTAAACCACAAAAGCGCTATATATTGTCAGATTGAATGACCTGACTGTTGTGTAGGGGGAGGAATATGTATCTGTGGAGTCCAATTGGCAGGGGCCGTAGCCAGGGGGGGTGAGGGGGGGGGGGGTGCATTGGGACACCCAAATCTCAAAAAATTCCAAAAAAGGTCCACAAAAATGATGTGGGCGAGGAAGCGACCGATAGGAAAAGTTAGGGGTTTTAGCTTTTTTGTGTCCCAAAAGGGCAGTATTTGGGCAAAAAGGTCCACTTTTGCAAAAATTTACACCCCCTCTGTGTGGAAAAAAGGTCCCCAATTTTGGGGAAGGAAAAGGTCCACTTTTAGAAAAATCCGCACCACCCCAGAAAAAATACTGGCTATGGGCCTTTCACATTGCAAACTCTTGTAGCTTGCCTACAATTATATATAATGGTATTATTGTGTATGATAATTTGTGTGGGCTGCCACAAAACTTTGATTGAAAAACACTTACAGTCCATTGTATGTGGTTGGTTATAAAAAGGTTATACCATAACATTTTAAAGATTGCAACAAGAGATTTCAACATACGGTGTCCCTTAAAATGTGAAACTTATAATTTTTGCACTAATGTAAAGCTTTATCAAAAATTATCAGCAGGTGAATGATTAGCTGAGAATTCATTTATTTGGTAGAAAAATGTGAAATTTAAATTTACTATAGGGAGCAAATACTAAATCCAGCCTAGGTTTTAGTTGAAATCAGCAAATCAAAAAACTGCCTTGTTTTCATTTCATGGCATTTCTGTATCCCAAATACAAGGTAGAAATCTATGGGGGTCTAATCTATATAAATCCAATCCATATGACTACAATATTGGATGCTCCCAAATCTTCATGCACCTTTAATTCAGGTATCTCTGCTTGTAACCACCTATGGTCATTCAACTTTGTGGACATAAAAGGAAGAGTAGAGGAATGTGAAAAAGTCTCAAAGGAGGAAGTTAAGGTCAAAGATCATCTGAGGTACATTTTTTTTAAAATTGCTTTGAATTTGTGTGGAATAAAAAGCATGCAGGCAGAGGGTAAGGTTTTCAAAAATCAAAAGTCGTGTCCAGACGGAGGCTGAAACTCTGGAGTGTCGATCAGGGTTTTGAACGGTGTGAACGCATCAGACGTTTTAAACTCCAGAGTTTTATCGAGGATCTAGCAGGGTTTTCTCCCCCTAAAAACTTTGGGGTGAAGCTCAAACCTGATTACACTCCGGAGTGTTTTGGAATGCATGCGGTGCTGGGACACGCTTGGGGGGGGGGATAGGAGCGGAGGTGACCTTCAAAGGTCATCTCTTGGAAAAGTCCAGTGTTGTAATATCACGGCGCAAAAGTCCAACGCTTCCGGATGTTGACTTTGGTCTACACTCCGTTATGAGAAATGGAGGAGAAAGATCAGGGGGATAAGTTCACAGTTTCGGCCATAATGGGGAGTAAAGTAACATAATTGGATATTTAAATTTTCCTTCCGGAGTTCAAACCTTGGAGTTTTGTGACCGTGTGTGAACATGGCTATTAGGGGAGTTTGAGGTCAGAGCATCTAAAGGTCACAGCGGTCCCACCTTTATTCTAGCAACAAACCAGGAACCACAAATTGTAGTTGAATATATCACAGTTGTGGTAATGATCAGGCGATGGCAATTGTGTTTTGACTTTTTGATAAGAGTGCGGGTGTTTCAAGGCTGTGAGCAACCTTATAACTAGACAGAGTATAGTTATATCACTCAAGGTAATTAAAAGACACTATCAGTA
>JAMKCH010014787.1:0-52875 GCA_023653785.1 Ophioderma brevispina | reverse complement strand
AGTTTTCATCTCTCTCCGATTTTATAGAAAATATTAAAACTGACAATAACCTCACCTGCAAAAGCTACAATCCTGACTACTTCATTTGGCTTAGGGTCATAAGATACAATCCGTACTTGCTCATGAGTCAGATGCACACCACTTGTCCTGTGACTAAATCAAAGAAAATATTATATTATTTGATCGAGTATTTTAATGAAAGCTTTTAGATTATTCAATAAAAAGGGGGGGGGGTGTTCATTATATATATAACTGGAGTCAGTTGTGGGATTCACAGTACGCTATTACTACATGCAATAAAAAGGATCATTAAAAAATGGCACCAAAGGGTCCTTACTCATTAAAACCTAAGTCCATAAACCAGAAGCTCAACCCAATTTCAATAATACTCAGAGCATAAATGTTGCAGAAGCTCAAGATAACTTTTGGCTCTTGTCTCAGGTGATTTACCCCTACAGGATCATTGTCATAACTAAGATCTTCAAATACCATCCATTTTTGTGAGATGTTTGCATGCAAATTTGAATGACCTCAAATGTACCTGGATGAACTTTGACTTCTGCTCTCATGTAATGCGACCCCTTCTTCAAGGATCACATTGAACCACTTCTGGGTTATTCCTTTACGAACTGCTGCACGAGTATGCTATATAGTATAGAAACCGCATAGTGACAACATTCATTATTGTTTACAGTTGCACATGTTCTCTTCTCTTACTTGAAACAAGAATTATGCAGGCAGTGGTTATAATAGGTGGCTCCTACAACTGATTTTGTTAGTTGGAATATGCAAATAAGCTCATTAATATTCATAAGCTATCCAAAAGGTATACAGTACATGACCTCATCAATCCAGTTCACTATGAGGTGATTTGCCTGAAAGATGTTTGTTTATGATACATGGACAATAAAGGATAAAATTAATATTCGATCATTAGTCACTTTTCAGCAATGACCTTGAAATTACCTCAGGTGCATTCCCACATGGCCAACTCAAGGATCACTCTGTGGAATTTGATGAATAGTGCTGCAGCACAGTTAAGGAGAGGGGTACCGGGGCCGGAATAATAACAGGTGCTGACAAAATTAAAAGTGGTGGCAATTTGTATACGACACCATTTTCCAAAGTGGCAGCCATCTTAAAGGTAAAAACACATAAGAAAACAGTTTTGGTCTTAAAAATGTTTTTTCTTGGTCAAGGAGTTCAGTAAAACCATTACCAAAACTATCAAATGTTGCATGTGCCGACAATTCAAGATGGCTGACATCGTATTGCCACCAACCTGACATATCTTATTATATACCCAAGGAAGATGATTGTGGTGTCAAATTAAAGATTTTCTGGGCCAAGGAGTTGAATACAGCTATCTACAAAACTGTCAGAAGAATATAAAAGTAATGGAAGTTTTCATACGCCACTATTTTCCAAGTTGGTCAACATATAAAAGGCAAAAATCCTGTATACATGTACCTCATACTATACAGCACCTAGGATGACGATTTTGGTGATAAAGTGTATGTTTTCCACACAGGCAACTCACCAAAAATGTCAAAAGAAATTACAGCAATGCGGAGTGCAAACCACAAACCAATTTGGGTGCTTTGATGTGGGTCGATCATGGGTGTTCCCATGACCCACATATGACCTCGTCCTCGTTCGTTATTAATACCAAAAAAATAAAAAATAACCCTTCCAGTGGAGTTGATTCTTCATCTCCAATGGTTTTGGAATAAGAAAATATTCCTTGACAACATATAAAAAAATCAGAATTTTTCGTCAAGATTTCGCTTTTACGTGTTAAACCAATGGCGACGTCTGAAATTGGGATTTCTTGGCTGCCCTCCCCTGATTTCCACAGTAATGTTCTTAAAACTGTCAGGTGAGTCCTGAGTAATGTTATTCATGGATCACCAATGTGACACCCAAAATGTGACACCTTGACCACTCTATATGTATTCACCCCAAAAATATATCTGAAATTGCATGGGAATTTTGATGTTTAGGCCTGTATTACTTTAATAGAAACTATTATTTGTTTTTTTAGATATGTCAAGAGTAAAATGGCCGCGAATTTCAAACACTTAAATGATCATGGTTACGTGTACACCTGTTAGTAGTCAATCTTCTGGGGTTTTCGTTCATAAGGACCCTAAAGCGCAGTTAGGAAGTTCTAAAGAGGAGTTACTGAGGATTTTGTGTTGTATTGATTATCAAGCATTTGGTTAATATATTTTATCACTCTGCCACATTCAGCCTAATTGCATTAACTCTAACACTCTTGGGTACTTGTATTAAAAATATTAAGCTTTCTTGGAAAACAGTGACATATGGAAATAAATATCACTTTTGAATTCATCTTACAGTTTTGAGAATAGTTTTATCGAACTCCTTGACCCAGAAAATACTTATTTTGACACCAAAATCATCTTCATAGGTTATTTAATAAGAAATATATGCTTTTCTTAAATGTCAGCCATCTTGAAAAATAGCAGTATAAATAAATTGTCATGACTCGGACAATTCTGGCAGTTGTATATTGAACCTCTTCACCCAGACAACATATATTTCGACACTAATTCGCTGTAGTAGCGCTATTACCTTTTTGGAAAATGTTGGTTTATTCAAATTGCCATCACTTTTAATTTTGTCATCACATATTTTCGTAAACTACACAACCCAATGAAGGATTTTAGCTATGATTGCAAATGTTATTATTCCAGCCCTGGTTGGTATAGAACCTAAGGCCCCTTTTCACCTGATGCTGCAGAACTAGAATACCCATCCACATCTGTGGAATCACGAATCCTAAAGGATAAGAGCTGCCAACTACATGTATTTTTTTTGTTTGATCCTCTGTAGTCTTGCCTCAATAAAAAAGGATGAATCAATACACTTTAAAAGCCACTACAAGCATATGCTTCAGATGTAAACAAGGTTAAACAAGGTATACCACAACTGATGTTTTTTTGTACCATTATTTTCAAAAGCTGAAACAAGTTGTTGTGTTTGGGGGGGGGGTTTAAAAAAGGGAGGCATTTTTTGGCACAAAAAGTTGGAATCCCAACATTATGACATCATGGAATAATAAAAAAAACCTGATAGTTTTAGGGTAACTAAGCTTTAATGTCATTTTCATGTCATTTTCATCACCATAACCATGATATGTTTGTTGATGAGCAACACCAAACCTTGATAAATATAATGGCATTATTTAAATTTTGGGAAAAAATGACTTGATGTGGCTTGAAGTTTTGTGGTTTAGCGTATATCTAGCTGATCATCAATTGTATTAGGGTTTGCATAAATGGGTATTTTTTTCCAATTTCTTTCAAAACGAGTGCATCTTAGCCATTTTGGTTGCTGAAAGAACACCAATCCGGAAAGGTTTTTTTTGGCCTAAGATTAATTTTTTAGTTTGATAAATGACTTTTACTTTTGTACATGAATCCATGGATTTGTGGGTTAAAATTTAGTTACTTGCAAAATCTGACCAAACAAACCAGTGACATTTATATTACGAGCATTGCTTCCCGTTAATAAAACTAATTTTCCAAAGTAACCAAGTTTTCTTATTAACTAAAAATAAGAAAAATGTTCTTCAAACCTTGCAGAGGAGTAGAGTCATCATTAGCACTGCAATCATTTTCATCTAATGGTCTGAATTGTCATAGCAACCACTAAAACAACTCTTCTTTACAAATGCTGCCTCTACTTTCGTTTGTCCGTTAATAATAGCATCACATTTGGAATGACAAAATGGCACTGGCATGTTATGTAACAAGTTGTATAGACTTGGTGACCCTCTAGGCGACCAATTTTAAGAAGACCGAACTGTGTACATCGGACAAAAAGTGGTAAAGATAGAACAAGATACACTGTCAATATGGAATCCTGATGAGGGACAGTGGCAATGAGATAATCGTTTTATCCTTCGAAGAAGTCATCTCGAGGGAATACCTACAAGCTTCACCTTAAACAATACACTGCCCTTCAACGCACAATCATATAAGTCTCTTGCAAAAGTTGCATTGGTGATGGTTGTTCAACTCCCAGTGTACAATTGGCAGGTAGTGACAGTTATAAAGGCTTGGCCTTACCACATACACTGTCTTTCAACACCAGTAACCCAAGTATGTGTCATGTTTTGGTTATTCTATGTATTGCCTTGCTTGCCTCAATTGGAATGAATTTGGATAAAATAGTTTTCAGCAGTGAAGAATGACGTTGTTTAGTTTTTCTTGAAGTGTTTTAGCTGTTATTATAATTCAGAAGTTGAGAATTTCTAGCACAATCAAATGAAATAAGATAGAATAGGAAAATATCCCTATTGATTTCATTGTACACAATTTAAAAGTCCATTTCCCATCCGAAAAAAATCATCTTAGGCCCAAGGCAGCTTTCCGGATTTGTTTTCAGAAGCCAAAATGGCCTAAGAATCCACGCATTTTGAAAAAAGATGGTCATTTGCGCCCAATCAAATCTCAATCACACCAGTCTCGCTGCTTTCCTTTCTCGCATAGCTTTAAACTTGATACAAAAAGCAGCACACTAGAGTGTAACTGTATGAATACAGGGTGCCTCCCAAACAAAGAATCAAAGTTGCAGTAGCCTATTACCCACCCGCGAAAGAGAGGAATTCAAAAAGCAGCGAATCCTTGGTACCGGTAGGATGGAAATTGCATTCTCATTGCATCTCGGGCCGTCAACAACTAATTTTTTTGTGCGAAACATGACTGCTCAATGCTTTTAAAGGCGTCTGGAAGTCTTAACGGAAAATGACGCGATGCTTTTTTTAAATGCATATGGGACATCCTTCCGGAAAATGACGCGATGATTTTCATTGCATCTGGGACATCATCCCGGAAAATGAGCGCCGTGCTTGTCATTGCATTTGGGCCGTTTACCGGCTTAGTATGCAAACAAAGTAGAGGAAGTCAGATCATACAAAAAACCTATTTTGCATGAACCCAATTGTTCCTTTTTAAAAGTTCAACATTGCCGTGGCCCTCTTTTTACTTGCTGCCAATTTTACTTTCTTTGCCTAAGCCTTACGGCCTAGCATAGCACATTTTTAGCAAAGAATTACCCTCAATTTTGGGCCGGTTTGTTAGCTTTTTTTATCACAACGACGTGGCAGGGCCACGGCAGGATGACTTGTATTTTTTTTAAGAAATCAACGTGGCAGGGCCACGGCAGGTAAAAAAGCAGGGCCACGGCAAGTAAAACTGTTATTTCTTTGTACCATGGGGGGAAGAAGAAGAAGAAAAGAAAGAAGAAGAAAACTCTCGTTACGTCCTCGCTGGGGATAAACAAACCTCAGGAAATACCGCATCACACCCGACTAAAACTAAGCCCTGCGGGCCCATAAAGACCCAGGTCTTGCCAATAACGACCTTGCTTAATCCCCTGCAGGTCATCACGACCTGCACCCCTAAAACTCAAACTAAAAACTAAGCCATGCGGGCCATAAATAAAGACCCAGGGTCTTTGCAAAAAAAAGGACCCGCTATAAGCTCCTTACGGCCCATAAAGAACCGCGTCTACTTTTAAAGGCTTAAAAACCACTTACCGTGGTTAGCGGTGAGTGCGGTATATCCTGGCCCAACAAAGCAGGCGGAAGCTCGTCTAACGGTTAGCTACTGAGTAGCTAGTTAGTAATAAAAAATCGTGCGATCAAACAGTAGCTAAAATCGTGCGATCAAACAGGTAGCATCCTCATTTCCAACCGGGATGGTTACAACCAAAATACATTGGCGTTCATCGGGCACCGGGTTCAATGCAACAGAAGCCAAATGGATACTATGTCACTATAGGAGAATCATTGCATTAGTACCACCACTTACTCCTACAGGGCTTGCAGAGGACAAGAAATGAGGTCATCGCTCAAGACCCCTCCAGCCATTTCGCCCTGATCAGAACATAATCGGTCAATCACGGTCGCCAGTAATCATCCGGTGCCCTGATAGAACGGCGCAGCATGGTGGAACTGAGATTAGCAACGTGGTTTCCGAGGATCCCCTTGCTCTAGTGTTTCAAAGGGAGTTATAGGTGGTGTCCAGTCCTGATTTCATAGCTCAGACCATCAAGGTGGATCTGAGATTAGCAAAGTGGTTCCGAAAGAAGATCCCTTTTGCTCTGGTGTTTCAAAGTTGAGGTCTGCTTTATCTGCATCTTGAGCAAACGCCAAGGGTAGTCTAGAAGTTTTCTCTAGCCTGCAACTAGGGTACTCATTACTACTTTCGCCGTAACGAACCCTTAGATCAGATGTTAGTTTAAAACGTTAGTGGGTTAGCCCCAGTCCCCATCTAATGGCAAGAGGCGATCACCGGCGTTAAAGCTATGCCTAATTTCCCGGTCCCCTGTCAATGATAGTTTTGCAACAGTACTTTCATTTGCACGGGGGTTCAGTATTTAAGTCATGGTTACATTCCTCACGCGGCTTCCGTCAATTTCATTGTTCAGAGGGGAGCATGGCGTGTGCTCTTGATTTAGCCTTAGATGGATTTTGTACCACAACATTTAGGGCGGCATTCCTAAAAAAACCCAACTCTCGAAAGCCTAAGACAAGCCGCAAAGAGCAGGTATTTCCGCAGGGACCGAAACGTGCCACTACAGCACCAAGGTCCTCACTCAGCAGGGACATAGGCCTTCCGTCACCAGACGTCACGGGTTCCTTACGCTACATTTCCCCGATGCTGCTTGAACGTGGGGATTCGCGCTGTGCTTTTCCCGCTTCACTCGCCCCTACTGAGGGAATCCTGGTTAGTTTTTTTTCCCTCCGCATTCATCGGGTGATATCGCTCGATTTGAGGTCGAGTCATAAAGACATGAGAATGTTAGGTGTCGGTTCCTCTTGCGGCGAACAGGCCGCGCCGGCACATGCCAGGAGCGCTTTTCAAGCCTGAGCGCCTCGGATCCATTCGGGCGGCACCTTACCTTAACCCCCGTCCCAGAGCTTTCCAGGCAGTCCATAGGGATTTCCGGTCAGAACACTGGCGACAATTGTCGCTGGTTCTGACTCACCGGGACCGTCCAGCCGGGCCTCTCGGCACGGAACAACGACAGATTGTGGAGGAGGTGCCACTTTCTATTGAACTCCTTTAAGGGCGCGCATCTAGTGTCCTCGCTCCCGCGGGAGCAGATTACGGATGCAGTTGCCATCGTATCCCGCTTCTGCGTGTTACCGCATAACACGATTCTCGTATATTAGCGACCTCAGACGAACGGGGGGGTCCAGGGCTCCCCTTGGCCACGGACCGCTATGCGTTCAAATACCAATGAACAAGTATCGGTGCATGAGCCAGCGTACCCACACACGCCCAGGCTAGAACCTACCCGTGGGTATGCGTAAAGACCACTCGCAGGATCACACATTGTGGCTACAATAATTCACTTTCCTCGCATCCAGGCAAGCGGGGCCGAGGACCTGTCAATCACGTTAGAATTAGGCAGTTTTTCACAGGTATCCCCGCGATTATGTTCACCATGCAAAAAAGAGTACGCCGAAAAACCCGGCGATAGGACTCGCTCCAGTTTTTTGTTACGGCTCGGGTTTGGCTGTCGTAAAGGGTTATGCCGTTGACTTGCGCGTTCAACACACACACATAAGCGTGTTGCTTAGGCGTGTCAACTTCATGCCTTGTTGTCGCCAGATCTCGGCAGGGGGGGGGGGGGGGGGGGGGCCTCACCTTGAATGCACTAACGCACTCAAACGGACCAGGTCAGTTACAATTAATATAGATATATAACCTTAGCCAAGCCTGATTACCAGAGGAGTAACACCTCATATATAATACGTTCTGGTCCCGCACAGGCTCCAGCCGCTACAGGCTGGGTTTGTTTACCTCTGCGCATGCTATGTTTTTGTACACAACCAATGTAACGGTACCGAAAGCGTCCCTAGATCAAAATCACGATTTAGCATACGGCCACGTCCATTTTTAGGCTCGCTCCAGCGGGAGAGCTGCTCCCGGTTTTTTTTTAAAATCACGCACTAGTGGGGAAAACACCGGACCTGTGCCTAACAAAAATGTTGGCGGCAAAGTGCACTACCATATCAGCCGAAAATACTGGCAAGGGCCCGGCCGGCCCTGGGATCCAAACCAGAACCACTTACCGCTTAAAGACCAAGGAAGCGGTCCGCTTGGAACTTAGGTACACTGTGGGTGAAAAAGTGACTAATTGGATCTGGGTGATCTTGGTAAAGGGCAAGGAACCGGGTCATGATCCTGTCTTACCGTAATTCGGCTATCGTGAATCGGTCACGTCAGAAACACCACCCTCTTATATATATCGTTTCTGGTCCCGAGCCAGGCTCCAGCCCACTACAGGCCGGCTTTCTGACCTCTGCGCATGGTACATTTTGTACACAACAAGTAACGCTACCGAAAGTGTTTCCCTAGATCAAATCAGATTTAGCATACGGCAATTGTCCATTTTTAGCTCTCTCAGCGGAGAGACGCTATCGGTTTGTTAAAATCCACCTACTAGTGGGGAAAACGTCCTGTCTGCTACTGCAAAAAATTGGGCGCAGTATACAATACCCTCTCTGACAAAACCTGTCCAAGGGTTGTTGGTCCTGGTTAGAGATCAGGTAGGATGCACAGGTACACAGGTGAAGTGTTACGCTGCCGTGGCCCTGCGGGTTAAGAAATGTCGATGCCGTGGCCCTGCCGGGTATAAGGAAGTCGCTGCCGTGGTCCCATGCGGGTAAGAAGTCGCTGCCGTGGCCTTGCCGGGTAGCAGAGGTAAGTACCCCCCCTATAGAGCTACGTTTCTGGTCCTGAACCAGGCCCCAGACGTACAGGCCGGAATTTTCGATCGCATCATTACTTAACCGCAGCCTACCGGCGTTTGGGACTACAATCAGTAAATGGGCTGGCACAGGACTCTCGAATGCATAAGGTATGGTGCATTCAGCGTGCCATTCTAGATAGGTTTGGCGGAAGCCGGCATGTGGCCGACAATTTGTCAGCAGGATTCGGGTAATCTCCTGCCAAATGTAGGAACTCTACCGCACAAAGCTCCGTAAAGGTACACTTTCTACAAAGCCGGGGCCCGCTGCAGCGACTTTGTACCAAGTAGGGCCACGGCCGCTGCGAAAGTTTCCAGCGAAAGTTTTCACGTGGCAGGGCCACGGCAGAGAACCGTCACGTGGTTTTTCAGCCACGGCAGCAAAATCTTCACCAAGTAGGGCCACGGCAGCGAAACTTCAACACGTAGGGCACGGACCAGCGAAAACATTTGGAGTATTAGGCAATCACCGTAGGTCGTGATATGCGCCCCCATAGCACATTCGAGGGTCTCGGCTGATGAGGACTTTACCGTCCACCATTACGTACTGAATAAACAAGTAACATGTGAATGATCGGCTGTGTCTCTTCTCGAATAATAATATATGGTGGACCAGCGCGGTGATAAACCACAAAAAACATGGCCTGAATGAACAGAAGCAGAAGCAGCACGAAATATTCCACTCCCGGAGAAGTTTCACGGCTCCACTGGACCAAAAACAAACGGAATTATGGCCCAAATGGATACGTCGATTCGAGCGCGTCGACAACTTCTGGTCTTGTAACAAATTCGACGCGGAGAGCAAGTAAGTGTGTGTGTATGCCATGGCGTGAATTGTGAATGCGCCGACGATATTCTACCCCCTCAGCGTGGAGAAACAACAGCATCATATGAACGAAGTAAGGCTGCATTAGAGGATATAAGAAGGTTCGCAAGAACAATTATGGTTGAACGAGCAAAATCAACAAACGGCACCAGATGCCTGGTGACCAGTGATGCCTTAATCCAGGAGGGTAACGATTAGCAGACGACTGTAATTATGGTGCATTAAAGGAGGAACTAATCGGGCAGGATTGTTGTAGGGGTAGAAAGCGGACGTTCTCTCGGACTTTCTCCAGGCAAAGCCTAAGTCTAACACTTAGCTAAAGCGTCAATTATGTACGTCAAGCTGAATGCGCGGAAGTAAAACGTGATGTGGTCGTGGAGACACAAAAACTGTAGACTATGTAAAACAAGGAAATCCAAAACTATGAATAGGCCAGAAGGGTAAACCGCACATCCCGAAAAAAAGGGAAAACCGGCAACGTATAGCATCCCAAACCACCGCAAAGAGTAATGGTACTGATGAATACTGGTAAGTGGTGTGGTCGTCAACGCCATGACCGCAGAGTGTTTGTCCTGCCAAAGATGAACGGCAACAAGTGTCACAAACGTGGACATTTTCAAAGCAGTTTGTCGCAGTGGTAAGCCTACAGGCTCGCACGTCAACGAGAACAGGATCTTGGAGAATTGGAATTCCATTCTTGGATGAAATAAAAATCCACAGGACAAGTAGTGACCACTGAGTGCTGATATAGCCGTAAATGGTAAACCAAACGGTCTTCAAGCTCGACACTGGTGCTAGCGTGTCAGTCATCAGTGACAAGGTTCAATGGCTCAACCATGCCGTATTGCACAACACTGAGCAGGTTCTTCGTGGGCCAGGTGGAACTAACCTAAATGTTAATTGGAACATTTGAAGCTTCCCTTCAATACAAAGAGAGGGAAAATGGGTGGAAATAATACGAGCCATCTACATGAATAAAGGATCAGCCAAATTCCTTACTCAGCCGTTCAGCATGCATCAAGTTGGGACTTGTCGCAGAGTGACGAGGGGACTAGCTACGCGTACAACATCTAGCCCCAACTTCAAGGTGAATTTCCAGGATTATTCACAGGTCTGGGCAAACTGAAAAAACTGAACATCATATAACATGCACCCAGATGCAAAGGCCAGTGCTTATTGGCCACCAAGGAGAATCCCCATGCCTATGATGGATTTTATTAAAGTAAGCTGAAATCGGAGAGATGCTCAACAAAGGAGTCATTTCACCGTGGACTCACCAACAGATTGGTGTTCGGAAAAAGTTGCGTACCAAAAGGACTAGTGAGCAAGTGGAGCAGTCAGAGTGTGCGTGATCTTTACTCACTTGAACAAAAGTGTTCAACGAGAGATTCATCAGATGTCTTGCAGTGGATGAAAGTCTCGGCCCCGAAGTTGGGAAAAGAGCAAGATCTCACAAAACTTGACACGAACAGTGGATTGTGGGCACTACCCTTGGACGCAGAATCAAAGTTGCTTACAACGTTCATAACACCCTTTGGGCGTTGCTGTTTCAACCGTCTACCATTCGGAATCAGCTCCGCTCCAGGAAAATATTCCGCGTACAATGTCCAACATCCTTGAAGGACTTGATGGAGTTATTTGTCATATAGAGATGATGTTCTGATCCACAGATTCCAACCAAGAAAGAGCATGACAGATGTGTGAGAGCAGTACTGAAAACGCCCCTACTAGGATGATGGTCTCACACTAACGAGTAGTGTGATTCTCCAAGACTGAGAAATCGGTTCCTCGGACATATGTCAACGCTTCAGGACTTAGCCAGATACGCAGGGGGGGAGTGACAGCATCCCGCATTTCCAGACCAACCATGTAAGGAACTTCAACGATTCCTGGGCGGCTAATCAGCTGGGGAAATTCGTTCCAGCACTTGCAGAAATCACAGAGAGCCATTACGTCAGCTCCTACGCAAGGACACTGCTGGTATTGGGCGGGGTGACAACCAACAGCATTCTTTTCAGCATGTCAAGGAATTCTCACTCACCAGATGTATTAGGCACTATGATCACAGGGCCCAACAATTATTGCAGCAGATGCTTCATCCACAGGGATCGGTGCAGTCCTCATTCAGATTCAGGATGATGGCAAGCGGCGACCAGTATGCTACGCGTCCAGATCAATGAGTGACACGGAGAAACCAGCGTTCGCGGTGGTTAATCGAAAAGAGGGCACTCGCAGCAACCTGGGACTTGTTTTTTGAAAAGTTTGGGACTATTGTACTCGGACTACATTTTACCTTAGAGACAGATCACAAACCTCTTGTTCCTCTGCTGAGACACACGGGCTTGCTAAGATGCACCTCGCTTCAAAGTTTCGTTCTTAGAATGATGCGTTTCAACCCAGAAGTTGTCCGTTACTGGTAAACCACAAGATAGTCAGCGCTTACACGTCGCGACAGCACCTCCTGTTAGCATACCTGCATCAGTCGATGTAGTACTCATTGATGAAGTTGAAGCCTACGGCAAAGTAATTCCTGAACGCACTCCCAAATCAGCAACATCTACAAGACATCCGGCAGCTCAAAAAGCAGATGAGTGTGCACGCAATATCAGACATATTGCACCAAAAGGTTGGCCAGCGTACATGCCACATTCTCCATTGCTTTCATCAGTATGGGGAGACCAGAGTCATCTTGCCGATTGTCAACGATATTCTACTGTATGATGAACGTCTCGTGATCCCAAGACCAATGCGCTTGGATATTAACTGATTCACCAGGGTCATTTGGGGGATCACAAAGTGCCGTGCTAGAGCATGTACATCCGTATGGGGCCTGGACTTCTCTAACAATAGAAATAGAAGACATGGTTACCAAGTGTTCAACATGGGCCAAGAGGATCGTCCAGCTCAGCAACTAAAGCACCACTGACATGCTTCCTCTCTCCCTACTCGTCCGTGGGAAAGACTGGAAAATGATCTCTCCAAGACAATGGGAAGGTTCTATTTGTCGTTATTTGACTACTACTCAAGGTGGATTGAGATTAACGACTTGGTGAACAGACAGCTGAAGGAGTCATTACAACACTGCGAATGGAAAGAACTTTTCGCAGTTACGAATCCCTGAGGTGGTAGTGTCGGACAATGGACCCACAGTTTAGTGCAGATTTGTTCCGCAATGTGCGCCAGGCAACATACGATTTTGTGCACACAACTAGCTCGCCATGGTTCAGTCCTCAATGGGGAAGCGAAAAAGAGCAGGGTTCGCACAGTGAAGGCCTCGAAGAAAAAAACGACAGACCATACCTCGCATTCTCACGTATAGGTAAAACCCCTATGAAATGGCCTATCACCAAAGTGAAACTACTGAGGGACGACAGTCTATGCACGCAGTTACCAAGTTCTTTCCACACACTCTACATACAGGTTGCAAAACCTCAGGATCTTCAGTCATGCGTCAGAAAGAAGACGCGTACAGATCAAATCAACAGCGTAACTTCAACCAGCGGACACAAAACCAAAGAACTTCCCATGTTGCCACCCGGTGACGCGTATGGATCAGAGTCAAAGCCGGCTACGGTCAGATAGTAGAGCGTCACCAGAACTAGATCTTACCTTGTAAAAACTTATCACGGTACAGTGCGTCGCAACCAAGAGCCAGAATTGGGTTTCCGTGGCAAACACAACCCCAGCACCTATGACGCTATTCAGCCATCAAAGTGATGACAACAAAAGGGCCGCAAACCACCAACTCACCAACCCCAAAGGCTACAAACACGAATGCACAACCAAAGACCACAGCAGTTCCACTGGTTCAACCGACTAACCAGAACACACCAGCCAAACCACCAGACCGTGTGTCTACACGAAACAACAAGCAGTGGTAGAGTTGTGAAGGCCAAACCCCAAAATACAGTGACTATTGGAAATAGAAACATGTTTAATTAGTAGTTGGGACTGAATGAAAAGCCACTACAGAGTTTAATGCTCATTGTTTAGTAAATAACAGTTTCTTAACACTGTATTAGTAACAACTCCTAGGTATACCAAACACATGCACAAATGGATTTCCAACATTCTATACAGATGTTGAGGATTGTGCCTGAATATCAGCAGACCACAGATGTTGGAGCTCTGTTAGTGTTCATATTTTATTATGTAGATCTGTGATGTGTTATTCACACAACACACCATGGACCGAATAATTGTCCATGTACACACCAGGGGTTTTTAGGGGTAGGCCACCCCTTAACCCTAGATTAAAATTTAAACGTTAGATATTTTACTGTTAAAGAAACTTTATTTGGGAAAGTTCAAAGGTAATGACTTAAAAAGGGAAAAAGAGAGATACTGGACTCTGAACTGATAAAATCGACACAAGACTCTTGTGAAGTACAATAATCAGCATTTATCATTTTCTGGACAGGGACGCAGATAACATTGGCAAGTAATTAAACTGCATGCTTATTATACTTAAATTGGAGGTGTATTATAGGCCATCACAGTAAGGTAAGTGATAGCGCCCCCCCATAGCAACATTCGGGTCTCGGCTGAATGATACTACCGTCCGCCCATTACGTACTGAATAAACAAGTAACACGTGAATGATCGTGGGTGTCCTCTTCTCGAATAATAATATACATTTCAGCCCATAGGGCCACGGCGGCGAAATTTTTCACCAAGCCGGCCACGGCACATCAAACTTTGAAAAAGGAAAAAAAAAATTCTGCCCAAAACCCGTCTAAGCTAAAAAATGCAATTCAAGATGCCAAAATTGAGGGGAAAAGATTGATGAATGTTTCACCTGCAGCTTGCCTTACTTCATGTCAGGACATACGTTATGAAAATGCCAATGTCCTTACATGTAAAGGCAATATGCGGCTAAAACATTCCTCAATCTTTCCCCTCAGTTTTAGCTTCTTCGCTTTGCATTCTCTAACGTAGGCGGCCATTTCACTGCAGGTGAAAGTTAATAACAAAGGCTATACGACAAAACATATGCCCTAACATAGAACGAGCATCGCTACTAAAACATTCATTATGTTTTCCCCTCAATTTTGGTTTGGTTTAACACGGCCTATAGTGAATGATACGCATGTTCCGATCCCGGAAAAAGGTGTCATGTAAAAAAGTTTCCAAAAGTTAATTGCAAACCATCTGCGTGGTATGGTTTCATTGTTTTACTGAGCTTGCTTGCATTGCTTTACTTTACTTTCTTTTTTCTTGAGAAAATTTGTGCGGGTGGTTTACTGATCATGAGAAAAATATTCTAAGCAAAGTTCCAAAAAAGGATCAGAAAGCAACCAATAGTTTCGTGCAGTCAATGTGCACATGAAAATACCAACAATTCGACATTAAATGTTTTCCTCCTACTTTTATCTTTATATGTTTACGGATAATGTGGTTCACTTTTTACCACAATCTTAGAGTCTCTTTCGTGGCTCTTGACTGGTTAATGGATTGGTTCACTATAGGTTTTTTTTTTTGTGTTTGTTTTTTGTTAAACTACAAGAATAAAGGTTTGAAAAGGTTCTGTTCCAAAAACATTGTGCTGTAGTTTTCAATTTTGTTATTCTGAGTTTACTTGCCATTGCTTACTTCTTTCTTGTTTCTCGAGTCAATTTGTGCTTGTGGCTTCCTGATCATGAGAAAAGTCTAAACAAACAAGAAGTTCCAAAACGTGTTCAAAAAATGATCAGATAAGCCACATTGTTCGTGCAGTGCCAAGTGCATAAGAAAACCAAACACTAAACTTAGAAATTTTTTCCTAATGTCTCTATCCGTTTTCCATAATGTGGGTTCACTTATATTTTTAGCTCCTTTTTTGGTTGAACCAGCCCCACTAACCTTTATAATAGTTGCGCAATAATCAAAGTTTGGTGCAAACCTCCGCCCCAATCTGTAGCGTCATCACAAGTACCTACCCTGGTAGCCATCAAAACATCGGTAGAAAACCTGCCCATTTTTCTCATGGTAACGTCTTCCCTGGTCGCAAAGAGGATACTTGAAACGCAAATAATAATATTTGTTTAGAAGTTGAGTAATTTGCGACCTACTTTGAACATAGCAAAGTAAAATGAACTAAAATTTGAGCAGGGGGTCGAAGTAACATCTCAAGACAACTAAAAATGACGAACATGGGTTTCGCGTACTATCTAAAAACAACGGAAATGAAATTAACCTCTGAAAATAAAAGGTCCATATTGTACGTGGCGAGTAGAATCACACATCTTGTAACTCTATGTCAATGTCGTCTACTCCGTGTTGAATGTGTACCTTAAATGTCAAGAAAACCAAAACCAAAATAACAATACAAACAGAAATAATTTGTTTTGTTGTTTTAGGTTATTAGATCGCCGATGTTCAAGAATTTTCATAATCTGTTTGAGGGTTTTTTAAAATGCATATGGCCTTTATACATGATGAGCATCCCCTTTTCTTGCACGGCTTACTCCATCACGCTTCAACACTCAAACTTGGACGAATTTGATACCACTGTCCAGACAAGAATCTTGTGGTCTAACAGTATCGCAGCAGGTATGCCTTAACCTTTCTTTCCCGTTTCTTCTTCTCCCATCGTGACGACCTTTGCCTTGGATTTACAGGTCCAGGAGGTTGTGTCCTATTGAATGTGGTAACCTGTGCGAACCCGGCTATCAGTCCCCATGGCTATTTCTTAGGGGCATTTTGAATGGCGAGGCATGGACTCTTTAGGTTTCCCCGACGGGTTGGCGGGATCGTCGAATTAGAACTATCAACAACAGCATCTGCCTTGCCAAACTTAAAGCATATCCAGGCCTTTACACGGCTAATGTCAACCAGGAAAATAAAATCTGAGTGCACCATTTCTGATTCTTTTCGGGGCTACCGCGTGATATGCGCGTATTGATCACGTCTGTCGAACACCTGCGAAGTTTTCTGTGTATCCCAAGACCGGTGGTGGGGCTTTGATTTCATGGTTTCTCCTAGGTTCTTAACCGCCATCTATCCTAAATTTTCCCTGATTGTTTTGTCCGGCTGTCACAGAAAGCATGTAGAAGGCATGATAGGAACCTGTCAAGATACTACTTGTCTTTCCATTACGGTAAAGTCAGATCGTTATTGCCTAGAGTCGAAGGTCCCTCTCTCAGTCTTTGCTAGGCGTGGTGCGATTTTGGGGCTTTTCTTTCTTAAGGCCTGAGGCAACCCATTCGAAGCCCACTTGATGGCACCGTAAGGCAAGTTTACTTGTTGAGGAGATCCTTGCAACATTGCACGGAGGTATAGAATCATCCGTAAGATATGGTGCCATCTATTGTAATGATTGCTCGCTACCGTCTTAGTTAGTTATATCAATAACTTTGTCCGCCGGCTTTTTGATAAGATGGGTCCTGAAATTGCATAGTAAACGGAGGCAGACTCTGCCATAGGCATATATTTTTAAACTGCTTTGGCGGGCTGAGTGGCATAAAAAACTTGTGAACTCCTGAACTCTCCCGCTTTGAAACCCTTATACGGTATCATGGGGCTTCATCTAGCCAATTCTCTCCGCGCAATTGTATGTTTGCGGCAATTTTCACTAGGCCTGTTTCCCACACACTTTAAAACAACGGGCCCCATAATGCAGTGGACACACGCATGTGATTCGTAACTTTTCCTTTTTTTTTCCTGGGCTTTCCCTCGGGCAAAAACGTTTCCATTTCATCTGCATCGGAAAACAATTTAGCCACTTGGATATTTGCTCAAAAGTTTTCCTCTTCATTGGTCTACAATTCAATTCATTTTCTAAGGCCGGGTGGCTGACCAATATTAACGGATATTTCTAAGTTCTAAGCTTTATTAGAGGCCCATGATCATGAGTAAGTATGTATGGCGAACCAAGGGCGCTAATCTCTAATCTGCGGAGTCTGTTTTCATGGATTATATTTTTGGGGTCATTTAATCACGATCTCTCGTTAGCTTCACGGATTACTTGATTTGTGAAATCGCTGATCAAATTGAACAGAATGATCGGAAAGAATTGTAGAAATAATCAAGTGTAGTCCATTCTTGGGCTATGTCTTTGTAATGCAGGACCTAAGGGTTCTTGTGTCTGAACTCACAAGTACGGGTTTGTGGTCATATTTCCCCGTCGACCACCCGCTTCATCGTCTGGATAAATGGTCCTTTCGGATTTCCAGGGGCCTCTCCCTGGTCATTATCTGAGTCTGTTCAACAAATAACTCCTCTTGGGTCGTGCGGCCGGCGGCCTACGACGACGTGCCGCCCTCTGCCTATGGCGTGCGGCAGGCGGGCGTGCGACCGGCGCTTCATCTTCATCATCTGACTAGTGCCTGTCATTAGCAAGAATTAACCGTCATCAGAACGTCTACTAGTCTTGATGATTCGCGTATCCAAACTAATCACTATGGGGGTATACTTCACTTTGGCAACTGTTCTGAACTGTTTCATGGAAATATGAAATGTGTGTGAATGGGAAAAAAAAAAGTTTGACTAAGAGCCCTATAATTTTCGGCCCTGACTAGAGCTTGCCTTAGTGTTTTTTTTTTTTCGGGTCTAACTACTTGGGCGGCTGGTGTTCTAAGCATGAGACCGTGGTTATGACACAAACTCGGCCCTTGCATGTGTGATTGTCACTGGTCCACGTGCTCCGCTCGGAGACTGATGAGCGGTCGGACGTGCTCTACTCGGAGACTGAGTGCGGTCTCACTAGGAATCGGCCTTGGGTGTGGTGATTGGTCACTGGCACGTGCTCCTACTTCTCGGAGACTTCGCGGTCTGACGTGCTCTACTACTCGGAGACTGAGCGGTCTTACATGAATCGGCCTTCCCTGTGGTCTTGGGCCATTGGCACGTGCTCTACTCGAGACTCTTGTACCTGTTTAAGGACCTGACTTGTACTACTAGCCTTCGATTCTGTCCTTTTGGGGCTAATTGGCAAGTCTCCTTAGTCCTTTGCTTGAGGACGTGTCTCATCGTCAGTGGAACTGTCAGTTGCCTGTGCCTGAGGGCTTCTGCGATGGCATTTCCGCAGTGACCGGCTGTTCTTGGTCTTTTTTCTTTTTCTCACAACCTTGGTGATGCACCAGGTTGCGATTCAGCTGCGGCGGATGCCGCCGCTGCTGCGGCCTGTTTTCAGCTAGGCGGCGACTTACACGTTTAGCTGTTGATTGTTTTTGGACTTCTTGGACGTTTCAGATCTGATGCCAATTATCATTGTCTATTGCGGACCGTAAGAGTGGGAATTGTCATTCTTGTTCGCCATTACTAGCGGAACTAAAATCCATGATACAATTGATGAAAAACCTCTCCTTCCCTAGTGGACAAGTCGTCTTGTTAAAACGGACTTCCCTATCAGTCATCTCATTGCAAAAACAATACCTGAAAAAATAAAAAAAATCATAGGGGCTATGCAAATGGAACCTATTTTTGTAAACCTAAAAAACCATGAAAAGCGACCATAAAAAAACAACGCGAAATAACCGGCTACATTAGACGGTAGCACCAAAACTATAAAGTATACTAAAAATTTGGGACCCAAAACATTAGAACCTGCAAAGAAACCTTACATACTAAGAAAAATGTCTTCCAAAAGTCTAATGTTTGGTTTCCTCTGATGGGCTCCAAAAGATAGTGTGGTACCCTTTGTTCAGATCTTGTGTTCCTTCTGGGACAGGCCAGAGACTCTCTCCACAACCGAGTGCGGGGGGCTGCCAGGTTACTCGCCGGAGACTCGGGTATGCAACAGGTAGCACTGGATTACATAGTACCAGGGGCATACTCCCCGAGGAGTATGACCTGACGGTTAGCCGGTTCATCCTAAATTTCATTCGGCATCAAGGTCCGTGTTCTACCCGCCCAGTATTTGTCGCAAAAACCTGGCCAAGAACAACCGAAGCTCAAAGTCGGCTCGATACCGAGTATGGTTTCCCCGCCTTGTACGCGGGTTTGAAACTCTATCGACCGGAAACGTAACCCTATCGCAAAAAACCATGGACCGTTATGACCTGGCCTCAGAAGCTCGGCGATACCGAGTATGGTTCCCGCCTTTTACGCGGGTTTGAAACTCCCTCTTACTGGAACCCTTGTATTTGTCCTCTCGCAAAAAACCATGGACCGGATTACCCGGCCTCAGAAGCTCGGAGACTGACGAGTGAGTATGGTTCCCCACCCTTAGCGGATGATTCTCTCTCTCGCTTACCGGAGCCCTATCGTATTTGTCGCAAAAAACATGCCCCGGATGACCCGTGCTCAAAATACGGTTGTGCCAGCTTCTTCTATAGGCGGTTTAGAATTCTCTCTTACCTAGCGGAAAACCATTTTCTCTGTTGGGAAGAAAATGCCATATGATGCATTACAAAACAGTCACCGGCATTTTTTGGGGGGGGGGGGTCCGTGTAATACATGGTCAGTGTTCAGGGCGGTTGTAAAATCTACTGTAAAACTCTCTCTTTTCTCCAGATGGTTAAAGCGTCTAAAAATCGCTAAAAGCAATCGCGCTTTTGCGTGCGCTCACATCAAAACCAATATATGCGACTTTCGCCTATACCTTTTTTTCTCTCTCAACATCACCCCTCTAATATATATACGTTCTGGTCCCCGAACCAGGCTCCAAGTCGTACAGGCCGGCTTTTTTTACCACTGCGCATGCTAAATTTTTGTCACATCCATTGTAACGTACGAAAGCGGTACTTTAATTCAAAATCCAGATTTCGCATAAGGCACCCGTTCCATTTTTAGCTCACTCCAGCGGGGAGCCGCTCTCGGGAAAATACCAACTAGTCGGAAAAACACCGGGAGGCATGGCTCCTAAAAAAAAAATGTTGGCGCAAAATACAATACCTCAACGGCGGAGAAGGGGAAAGGAAAAAACATCAAGGCCCGGGGCCCTGCCTTGGGATTCAACCAAAAATATTCCGCCGCGTTGGGAAGGGGTTTGTGAGCAGAGAGGTTAGTGTTTCTTGCGCCATCATTTTTGTAGGTAGCAAGACGGGGCGTTTCCCATACGTGGTGATTTTACCGAGAGTGGCTATCCACTGAAGAGAGCTAAAAATGGATGAGTGCCGTATGCGAATCTGGATTTTGATCTAGGACGCGTTCGGTTAGCGGTTACATTGGTTTGTTGTACCAAAAAAAAGTAGCATCGAAGAGGTAAAAAAAAACGGCCTGTAGCGGCTGGGCTGGGGCCTGGATTCGGGACCAAGAAACGTATATTATATATTGAGGGGTAGGGTAGCACCTTCAGAAACCGAAACCTCCAGGAGCGTGTCATAATATTAATACAAAAAATACTGTACTGCCTCCCAAAAGGATATAGAATGGCGTTTAGCGCCGCGTTGAGGCGTATAGTGGGGATTGGAGGCGGATGGGTCCGGGACGAGATCGGGTTTCCTGGTGTTGTGAAACGTCGAAAGCGGGAGGCGAGTCGTCCATCCCCAATCACGGGGCACAGCCCGGGACGCTATAGAGGCGCCTCAAAAATTGCGGTACAATATGGACCGCAGGGTTCTCGATAATGAAATGCGCTGGAAGAGGTGGCTCCTGGCCGTGTGTTGTTCATGCAGGCAGTGTCATAATAATAATAAAAAATACTGTACTGCCTGCCAAAAAGTATATGAATGGCGTTTTGTTAGCGCAGCGTTGAGTGCGTTAGTGGGATTTGGAGGCGAGGACGGCCAAGATGGGTTTTCTGGTGTGTGCCTGGCGAAAGGGGAGGCGAGTCGTCCAGTGCCAAATCACGGGGGCCCGGACCCGGACGACTATATAGGCGCCTCGAAATCGCGGTACCATTATGGACAGCAGGGGTTCTCGATAATGAATGCGCTGGGAGCGGTGGCGCCTGGCCGTGTTCTAGTGTAGGGGGGTAGAAACACACCCTGTTAGGGTGTATTTTGCCGTGAGTGCGGACATGCCGTTGGACCTGCCACCGACATGCCGTGGCCCTGCCACCGACATGGCCGTGGACCCATGCCACTGTTAAACATGCCGTGGCCCTGCCACGTTACATGCTAAGCTTTGGTGTAAATTTGAGGTAAAAAACAGTCGAAAAAATGAAAGGACTAAGGTTGTTTGCCGTGCATTGCAGTACGGCACAACTACAACCCTCACGGGTCTTCTTTTTAGACTGGATTAACCCTCGAATTTAACCAAGCTTAGATTTAAACGTGGAAGCGCCAGGCATGTTAAAAAAAAGCACGGCAAATCAGCCCTAAATTCTTACTTTTGGACGTTTGAACCTCAAATTTACACCAAAGCTTAGATTTAAACTTGTCTGGCCACGACAGCGATTTTTCCCATATAGGCCTTGCGTGACTTCCTACGCAAAGATTCCTAACGTTTTAAACATATAGGCTTGCGTGAAAACCACTGCGAAAAGTGGGCGGGAAGCTAACCTCGCGTACGAGTGTAAACATTTTACCTATATAGGCCTTGTGAATCTTCATATTTCGCCGTTAAACCACATAGAATTTGTGTAGAATTCAATTTGCTCTAGTTACATTAAAATGCTTCTTAATTGATTGGGGACGTTTTCCGTTATGGGGCCGCTTTTGGTTATTCATTGCATCTCGGCCGTTTTACCCGCAGAAGGTGCAAATGCTTCTCATTGCATCGCGGACAGTTTTCCCAGCAGGAGGTCAATGCTTTTAAATGCATCTGAAGTTCTCCCGGAAAATGATGCGATGCCTTTTAAATGCATCTGGGAAGTCTTACCGGAAAATGACCCGATGCTGTTTTAAAATGCATTCTGGGAACGTCTTCCGGAAAAATGACGCGATGCTTTTTAAATGCATCTGGGAAGTCTTCCCGGAAAATGACGCGATGCTTTTAAGTAAATGCATCTGGACGTCTTCACAGAAAATACGCGCTGCTTTTAAAATGCACTCTGGGACGTCTTCCATTAACGGGGAAAAAAATGATGCGATGCTATTCATTGCATCTCGGCCGTTCGCGCCTGTTACGCTACGTATTCCTGTGCCGGGTAAAGATCCGAGATGCTTTAAAATGCAAAATTTGAAAAAAATGTTTCCATTGCACTCTGGGCCGTTACCAAAAATAAAATAGAAAGCTTTTAAATGCATCTGGGACGATGTCCGTCAAAACGACCCGGTCCGGGCTTTTTTTATCAATACACTTTTTAAAAAATCTAATTTTTGCTCATACCATCCAAATCAAACATTCTTTAGCTTAAGATTTCATAGGTTTTGGACCTCTAAGAAGCTGCGTAGTTTATTATGGACTTTCGCACTCACTATATTCCAATAATATAAGCTGTGGCTGCTGCGTCCATAACTCTTTGACACACTGATCTTTTGACCTCATCCAACATATGAGGGAACACATGGTGCACCTATGAACAAAGTTTGGTTGCAATTGAACTTCAAGGTTTCAATTGAGGTCAATTTACATTAGTAGCCTATTTTCAACTGGACCTCAAATGACCTTGACCTTGGTATGTGGTCTTGACTTTCTCAACACATGCGGGATCCATATTGCCCTATACTCAGTTTGAACGTCACAACTTTTGCATTTAGGTCAATTTACACATTTTGTAGCCCCATTTTTCAACTTGACGCACATGACCGTTGACCTTTCAACATGACCTGTGACCTCATCAACATATGAGGGATCCCATGGTGCACCTATGAATTTTCGATTGAGGTCAATTTTTTTAAATTACATCGTCCTTGGACAGCATGTCACCTGCCGCCGCGGTTTGTAGACAGGCAGGCCTAAGGCAGGCGACACAAAAATTCCAATTTATTGACACACAACATCCACATTCACAACAATTGCTAAGTGGTCCTGGCCAGCTAAGCTATCGGGCAGCCCACAACCACTTCTGCTGCTCTCATTTTACTAGGAATTATGCTGTTGCCTAGGTGATATGACAGGATAGACACACGGCAGAGCAGTGGCGTAACAGCGGGTGGGCATGGGGGCAGGTTGCCCCCCGGACAACTTTGGCCGGAAAAAATTTTGCAAAAAACATGCTTAATCAGCCGTTTTTTTAGCCCCTGACCTGAAAATTTTGGCTTTTTGACCACCCCTGAGAGGGAAAATTCCCAAGACTGGGAACATTTTGCCCCTCAGAGCGGGCAGCCCCGTTACGCCACTGCACCCGAACATTAACAGATAGTCTTTAAAAACAATCTTCACGCATTGACCCGGAACTCTTCATTCCATCATATTTATTGTCACAATACCTTGACCTTTAAAGGCACTTCAGAAATTTGCAGGAGTATCTAGAAGTGAAGAATAATTCTATATTTAATCTCATTAATTACGTATTATCAGTTGTGTTCGAACGGACACAAGTGACCAAAATATCCATTTTGTTTTCATTAGTGCTCGCAGCCTTATAACTTAAGGTTAATGTAGGATAGCTATCTTTGTTGCAGACCAACTTTAAAAATCAGATTTGTTTATATTGTTTGGAATTTCAGATTGGCAAAGTGAAAGTGCCTTTAACAAATTTTTTTGTTTCTTTGACATTAATTTCATTCCGGTTTTCATTTAAAGGAAAGTGTGTGTTTGTAACACCAGGGTCATACTCGACAAACAAATAAGCTAGGGGTGTATCTAGTTTAGGTGGAGGGATGGTTATTAATCACTTCAAGTAGCATACAAGAAATTACAACACCACGCCGATGGAAAGCTATGACAAACATTTGTTCTGATTACAATAAACTGAAAGTGGCCATATATTTTATGAAGGCATCCCCCTCACACTTAAGAAGGAATGTGGTAAAACTCCAACAATGCAACTTTAATTATACAATCATAAATTGTTATTTTCATGTCTATTTTATTGGTAACTAACTTGAAGGATTGATGTAACTTTGCTAAAATATCAAAGCTTCAATATTTTTTTGGTTTTGTGTTTGTGGGGGGAAAAAAATGATAATTTACTGAATTCAATTTGTGAGTAGGCTTATTCAATAACAAAACATGCTGTAGGGCGTAGGGCAGTGTAACCTTATATGAATGAATTCAATTTTTTAACTTACAAAAACAAAATAGTACATTTTATTGCCATATAATTTTACATCAATGTTTATTGGGTTATGAAGGAAAACCTGCTTACTTGCCTTTTCAACTTCCAATTGACCAACCACATTCTTTTGCTGGTATATTAAAACAATTAAGTAACATTAAAAGGTCGTCCCGAAGTTTTAATGTTTCAGGACACCAACTTTGTGTCTGTGATTTTTAAACTGCCACTTTGATACTTCTTCGATCCTCTTAGTGTTTTCCTGATCTCTATCGGATGACCTATCAAGTAGAACTTTTTTAACTTTGCATCAGGTTTACTAGCAATTGAGCTCTTGTAAATGCTTTAGACATTGTTTTAATACTAAACTTATAATAGGCTTAAAAAGCTGGCGGTATAGTCAGAGCATACAAAATAAATTCTCATGTCGCAATTCAATAGATTGGGGAAGTCTATTCATATATTTAGCATTGGCAACATTTTATAACTCACATTACAGTCCAAAGCTGTCAAATTAGATTAAATGTAAGTAGAATCTCATCACAGAATACAAGCCATTTAATTCAAGCAGGTTTATTCACAAGGTATCATTTGACCCAGTCCAAAGCAGAGACTGAGTAAAACTACTACTCCGGGTTTTAAACCGGTTGTTTTGGTCTTCTGTTGCTGGTTTCCAAGATTTCCACCAGGAAAAAACTGTTGGGAGAACGGCATTGTCGAGAACACAACTTTATCCGCATTAAATAAATAGTCACATCACAAAACATTTTAATGAGTTAGGTCATTTCCAGGGCAACCATCATCAAAGTAATAGTCTAAATATCTTGTCGTGTTTTTTTAATCTTCATTTCCCATTTGCATTGTATGCAAAGTACTAAAATGCCCCTATATGAGCAATTTGCCCGGAGTACTTTTTTGTAATAGGTGCGAGCAATGCATGGTAACAAACCACCTTGGTAGCACTGGACAGTGAACATGAAGATAAACCATGGCCCACAAGTCTGCCTCTGGATGCAAGGACAGCACGTTTCCCTGACAACCATCAAAGCAACCAATCAACAAACATGGATTGCATAGTGGCATACAGATTTTGTGATCACAATCTCATTCTTGGGTAACCTGTCACGTGTCTGATTAGTGGTCTTAATATATTTGAATGTGCATTAAGCCATGAGACTGTATTATTGAGAAGGTGTCCATGTGAATAGTCACATTACGTATAAAATGTGTTTACCCAGTTGCGCTGAACACTGTTCCGTAGGGGTGAACTGTACAATGAGACATCTGTTAAATCAAGAGTAGACTCACTGCGGAAGAAAACAATAGCTAGTATTCTTAAAGGTAGTGTACTTTACGACTGCATTTGAACCAGGTAGTTCTACGGAGGTGGACCTGTTTGCTTTCACCATATTTTACAGTTGTCATAATGGTTGGGAAATCCCTCATTGTATGGACATTTTCGGCCCATCTTTTGGGAATCTGCTCATTGTTTATTTTCAACATTGAGAGCAATTTGAATAGGAAAAAGGGTGGCTGATGTAGGATTAACTCGGTTTAGTCCAGTCTAAAGTTACTCGTTTTTTAGAATACAGTCGATATTTTGCTTTTCCTAAGCCCACCTTGAATTGTTTGTGCGTTTGAGGTTTATAAACCATCTCTATGATTGGTTGTTCAAGTTGAGTCAAAGGAAAAGTCACAATTAATAAACTGTGATGTTACATCTTATTTAAGCAATGATATAAATGTGCCAGCAATCTTTATTATCAAAATGAATGATTAATTTTTTTTGTGCTTATGTATTGGGCGTTGAGCACAGGCCATTTATGCAGTGTTAAATGGGAATGATGCCGATTTAGGTATCTGCTTCATGTTGATAGAATGGTCGTCCCCGGCAATGTAAGTGCAAGCTGTTCAGTTGTTTCAAGATACAGTTTCGGGGATGTGGAGAGTAAAAAATGCTTGTTCAAAAACTATTATATGTTTGATGTGGAAATGACACTTTGTACATTACATCATTGTTTGATGAAATGCTGCCTTCAATTCTCATGGGCAGTTGTTTTTTCATATTGGGCTCAGTTCTCATCACTTTATTTGGAAATTTGACAGTATGGTAGTACTTTGATACATTGTGGCACTTGGCCTTGTGCAACACTTATGGCCATAGGGTTTATTTATCCCTATGAAATCAGTATATTTATAGTTATCTCGGCTTTTAGGATAACCCAGTGGGGCAGGATAATTACGATCATACAATAAAAGTACTCTGAAAAACTACTGCAATTAAGGTTGAAATGGAATGTGCTCGTCTCTGAAACATGGCAGGTGATAGTGTGTAGCCAAAGTGGCCGGGGTAATTAACAAACGCTGGAGTCTTGTCTAGGCAGGACGCTATACTATATAACGGGCTCCTGATGGTGGTTCATGAATCGGTTTCACCCATCAATACTGGAGATGATCACGCTTTTAACCGAGGCACTTATAGGAATAGCTTATTCTATGGCCGACTGAACTGGGCATTTCTGAACCTGTCCCATCTGACATCCTTTTTCTGACACACTCACAAATTTGAAATTTTATTAAAAAAAAAAAAAAAAAAAATATTTCATTTTTTGTATTTGTTAGTGTGCCAGAAGGAAGGATTTTGATTGCTGATTATAGATGTGACAGGTTGTTTGAATGTTTATTCTTGCAACATACCAATACGGGTGCTGCCAGCATTGTTCTATGGGAGCATTTATTTAAGTATGAGAAGTTTATGCACATCTATAACACTAGATAAATCCCTGCCTATTGTATTGGAAATGGTAGGTGCATGTTAATTCATACTGATCGGTTACTACTGAAGTGTTTTAAGTTTGGAGCATGAATTTTTGACTGTAACAACATTTATTTTCAATTTGATGAAGGCACTGCGATTTTGCTGTGGAAATTTCGAAACACAAGCAACAGACTGAGCATTTCTATGTAAATTGACCTCTATATCACCTGTGAGCTTTTTGGTCCCCGAAACCCTGATAAATGTCAACTGCCTCCCAAACTTTCATGCCTAATATCACCCAAACAACTGCTTTAATCACATTTTATTGAAAATCTGCAAATAGCTCATTAAAATTCATAACCTGTCCAATAAGTATACACACCTGACCTTATGTTCGATCACCGGGCCATTTTAGAAGTACATTGACAATCGGTTTAGTCTGTAGATTGGATTAATGAATTTTTGTAATAGGCAAATGCCTACATTAATATCACAAGCTGTCCAAAAAGAATGCAGCACATGACCTCATGTACTATTTCGGCCCTGCCATGTAGATGTTTCATTGAATAATAATCATTTTTTATCCTGTGGAGTGATTAAGGTTTTTCTTCAAAATCTGCAATATTCGTAACTTGTCCAAAAATATGACAGCACATCCACCGCATAAGGTTCTATCACTGTGCCACATTAGAAGTCCATTGAGTAATCAGTTTAATCTGATGGATTTTTTTTCAAATATGCAAATGAGCTTATTGATATTCCATAACTGTCCGAAAAGTATACAGCACATGACCTCATGTTCTATTGGTTATGCTCTGACATATGGGGCTGATATTTAGGAATGAAGTTAAGGAAGATGGTGTCAAAGGTCCATGTACGATTATTAAGGTCAAGTGGCATAGCCCATGACTCTTGGGCCTGTGGTTCTTTTAACAAGTTTGGTGGAATAGACACGAATCCGACGGGGAATCCTCGAAAAGGACACCCTCTACGTCGCCGCGATTACTGGGTGTCTATCCCGGCCACCAAACACCCATGACACAGTACACACACGGCGCATATTGTCTTAACGAACGAAATAATAACCCCCTTAATCTTATTAATAAGACTTTACAAATCCTACCTTTTTTTGCAATTGTTACAAATTTCACCGTTTATTTCCATGGATTTATGGAATGATGTGTCAGGTGACTGGCTCTACCTGGAATTCCAGGGCAAGTGTCTTACTTTTTGTAAAAATTGACGGTTATCTCGCCCACTTTGCGTGACTGATAAAATACAACGTAAAATAGTTAAAAATTGTAATTAACGCGCGTGAGAAAAATAATTTTTCGGTTTTAAAACTTCAAAAACATCCAGACAAAAAATTAAAGTCGTAACCAATGAGAATGGTGATATATTCCGTGAACGTGAAAAATTGAATAGTTCCCAAGACCGATCGTATTTGCTGAAAAACCGTGACATCTTCCGAGTGCGGGTTGTTGGTGTTTTAGAAATGACACTTCCGTGCCCATGTATCCGATTCGGAGATCTGAACACAATTCGTCTCGTTTGTGCATGGGAATGTGCTACCCTGGACTATCAGTACACGTGAGAATAACCGGCGAGTTACAATGTGGTATTTAGACTGAAATAGATACTATTATTGTTTCATTTGGTGTCATTAGCGAGTGAATTCGAACGCAGTTCGTTTCCATTTTTATAACTTTGTATCGAGTATTTGTGCAGCCAAGAATTTACATTTTTCTTCCTGAGCCCCCATGATGATATACCATGGATACATGAAATAGTGTTGGTTTTGCCGCAAACTGATCAAAATTATCGCTCTTTTGTGGGTAACACGTACAACATTAAACCGCGGTGTAGAACGAGAAATGCAAAGTGGCCCCCCGAGTCATGGCGGATGGTGATTGCGCCGCCCACGGCGTAAGGGCGATAATAGTCGCCGCCGGATTTCGTGTATACAACTTAAAGGGGCATTTCGTGATCCACAGCTCCCCCCCCGACTTAACTTTTTATGTTGAGATTTTAATATCATCTGAAGCATCTGAAATATGCAGGTATATTTCCCCTGCCTTTTCAACAATCACTAAAAAGAAAAGATAGCGTAATGCTTGCCCAAACTGGGGTATATATATTGTCTCATAGTTTATGAGAAGGGTTATTATGACCTATAACAACTCCGCATATACTATACAAGCCCCACCTACTGGATAAGAATGTTGTATAGCCTATACCACTTAGTACAATCTAAAACATGTAATCAAAGCCCAACATTACGTGGGGGGGGGGATACTTTTCTTTACCCCCGTAGCTCCACAGTGATTGTTTTGACCTGAATCCATGATTGCTCAGCTAGGAGGCTTGGCATGGATGTCAGAGAAACTAATTCTCAAAAAGGTAGAGTGCATAAAAACACCCTGTAGTGCAACTATTGAAAAGAAGCACATGTACCTTCAAAAAGCAATAACAGCAATTTTTGAAGAGCGCCCCAATTGTACTTAACGGCAGAAAGCTTGAAATGCTAGTTTATGTCCGTCCATGTGCCACCTCAAGAAATTCTTAACCTCTAAATTGACTTGCCCTGAACCAATAAAAAAACTAATGGATTAGCGTAGACACGTACAGATGCGCCTATTTTCATATTGGAAGGCCATTTATTTATCGGAGATCCTGATATTAATTATTCTAATTAAAAACTTCCTTTCGTTTGCAACACAGACATTTTTCGAGCAAACAAACCTTGTAAATTCTCAATTTTTTTGAAAATGGGGGCGCTCTTCAGAAAATGTGCTATTATTGCTTTAAAAAATATTAATTAGGTTTTTAATCAACTATTACTACACAAATGTTACAGATGTTCATAATACGCGAAACCATCTTTTGGCCATTTTCAATTTAAATACTTTCACCACAATAACTGACTGACAGTAGTTGCAGAGCCAATAGCAATGTGAAAATGTTAAAAATTTGATGAACCACTCAACTGATTGTCAATAAGTAGATGGTTCGTTGCAATCCTAAGGAACACACAATCGTAAGAAAATGAAAATCTCATTCATACGTACACTTTTGACAAAAAATGAACAAGTTTTTCTTTTCCATGCAAATTTCGCAAAAACTTGAAGTAGCACCGTGTCACCATTTTAAACTTCCTGGCACAATCATATTAGTTCTTAAAAGGTGCAACGAGAGATTTTTTTCCCCCCCATTTATTTAATTCAGGTGTCCCTAAAAATCTAAAAGTACTGATTTTTTGCCGCTGGTGTAAAGCTTTCCATCATAATCTCAATCCCCACTAAAAGGGATAAAAAACTGAATGAATATTCTGTGGTACAAAAATTGTGAAATTTCTATTTTTGTATATGAGCAAATATACGAAATTCAGAGCCTATGTTTTAAATTGACATATATAAGCGAATCAAAATCAACCTTTTTTCTTTCCTCTCCTTTTAAGACATTTCTGGAGCCAATACAAGGTAGAAATCTCTATTGAGTGTTAAATCTTTATGAAATTTAATATTATGACACAATATTTGGATGTCCTCAAAATCTCTCGTTGCACCTTTAATTAGTTCAAAAGTTGTTCTAACCAACCTAATCATAAAACAATTTCTACAATGGACTCAATTTCCTGAATTTGTCCAATTCGCAAGTGCCTTATATAAGCTGTTAAGTCATATAGATAAGATTGTGCACATTTGTGTAAGCATGAACAGCTTCTACAGATGTAAAGTGAAATAGTACAAACAATTTTAAGTATGGTACATATTCAGGCGCGTAAATCCCGGGAGGGGGCGGAGGGGTCGCGCCCCCCCTGAATAATCTGGCAAACTCTTGCAAAATCCGCCATTTTGGAGCATTTGGACAATTTCAGCCTTTCAGCCCCCCGGTAATTTTGACGTTTTTCAATCCTGGATCCGCCACTGATTTGTCCCTCCTCCAATAATGGCCGACAGAGTAATGACTTTTACTACCATTTTCATCACTCATTTTTTGACAAGAATCGCAATGTATTAACTACATTATTTCGGTCAGTCATCAAGAAGAGCTTGTAATTTCCCTGTTAGATGTATATTATGAACACTAAAGGTTTTCAACAGCATTGAATGGCGTAAATCCAAACATAAATATTTCAGATGGCACCGACATGGCGGCCAAAATTACAATTTTCAATTGCAATTCAAATCACATTAAAGAAACGGTAAAGTTGCCCTAAGTTCCTAAACCTCATGTTGTTAATTATTATTTACACACCCACCCACACGGACCACACACATGACACACACCTACCGAGAGAAGGAGAGAGAGAACGCAAAAGAGGAGAGACAGAGAAAAAAGAGGGTAGAGAGGTGAATGGGAAGAGAGCCGAATTTGATAGCCGTGTACTCCAATTTTGGTGCACTGATAATTAGTCGCAAGGTCTGTTGCAGCATCAGCATAGCAGACCAAAGTAAGCAATATCATCAGGCAATAATCATAATTCTAGATCTAGGGTTTGTGATAATTCCATGGTTGTAATAGAAACTTTCCAACCAGAAGGTAGTCCACTAAGATGATGAAATGGATCATCCAAAAAACTCACCATGTAGTATATCTGTTGTTTTTAATCTAATTAACTAGAAATGGTATACCAGCAAATAGTGATAACTGACTGCTCGATTGTCACAGCATTTGGAGAGCATTGACCATGATCTCTCAAATGCTATAATGACACACGATTGAGAACACGAGACAAATCTATTGATTGAGCTGAGGCCTTCTTAAAGTGAACAAGTACAATCAACATGATCAGGGAGCTTATATTCTTTAAACCATCCCTCTTCTCCTCAGGATGTGGATCTGCTGCCGTAGAGCTGCAGCCTGGCTGAAAACCTTCCTGGTTGTTACGTGGCCGAATTCGGTTCAAAAGCATTCTGTTGTAAACCTTGCAGCTATGGACATCAGAGAGCACTTCCCTGAGTTTTGTTCATTAGAAATAGGTCACTCTTCTTTGGCAGTGGATAATAACTTCATTCCATTGAGGTTGGTCCTAGATTTCTATAATCATCCCATGTATTCAACCCAACAACCCTGCCAAGAGTAGCTAGATTTCACAAGTAAGTGAAGTTATGTAAACTATTACTCACTGCTTTTAATTAACATGGCTTATAGTAAATGATCCATACCATCTTAAACAATCAGAACCGATTGGGAGATGTTTTGCGTTACTTTTGGTCAAGAGGACACTGGCCATCCATTGCGATGCCCTGAAAGTCAAAGAGGGATTTAGCTGAATGTATTTGCAGATATTCTTTTCATTGAGGAGATCAACGTCATATAAATGTAAACTCCCTGTATAGATAGATTGAAGCACCATGATAGCCACATCGTTGTTCTCTCCGGTTGCAATGTACAGTTTGTCAAATGGAACCACAAGGAATAGAGTAGATGGTCTTTATGGTGTACTATCCTTGATGAAGCTGATCCTATACAAAAATGAAAAAAATCCCATAACGAACTTACATTTAGCCTGACGGCCCAACACATCTAACCCGTGGGTGAATTAAATAATCATCATACAATTATAATGGGCAAAAGGGTGTAGCGTTAGGACTTAGATCATTTGTGCTTCACGAGGGGAAGCCATGGACAAACTTTTGAGGGGTAATTGTTTCAGCTTCAAAGCTTCTTATACATACCTTTTTTCACATTCCTTATCCACGGTGTTCAATATGTCAGCGTTTTTAAACATTGATCGACGCACGAAACCATTTGGCTAACTCTGGATGATGAGAGCCAAAATTTATCCCAAACATAAACACAGCGATCTTTCCGTTGGTCTCTTCCTCACGTGATTACCTCATTGTGAAGACTGTTAATGTGGTCAAAGAAAGACGTTAAATGGCCCCAATCTATATACGGAAGGTGACGTCCACATGTTTCATATGCCCGGTGGATAAGTGGCCGTCGAAATCCTAAGGCTTATCCTGCTCACACTGACAGGACTCCATTAACAGGTTAGCCAATGGTGGGGAACGGAGAACCCTTATTAGCCCATCCTTTGGAAGTATCATGTCACCTTAAAACTGAAGTACGCTTGTTGGCAAAACAAACTCTCAATCCCTTTCAAATCCGCATGTGGGAGATATCGTGTCGCTATCAATCAGTGTCACGACTACCTAGTAATATCAATGGTCTCCCCCAAAGGGACAGATGTGAATAAGGATTTATATCAAGGATACCACATTCTTCGAGTCTTTGAAGTCAAAGTGATATTAATGGCAAAGTTTCGCAAATCTTTTCACATGGTTTCTATTTTTCTGGTCAAAGGTTGACGTATTTAGGTTAACTGCTTATGCTAAGTCGGTATCAATCGCGGAAATCATAGACTTAGGGGACCTCACCTCTGTATCTTGGACAGTCCATAGAACTTGGGAGCTTGATTATTAGAGAGTGCCAGCTTCCAATAGGCCTTTGATTATCGACAGCCTTGTCATTGCCGCTAAGTCTCCTAAAAAGACTAATATCGCATTCCAGTTACTGAGAAAATCGCGTTTTGGCAGGTGTAACTCGTAGAACTGAGGAGCTGCTTTCCGTTAACTTGTAATTATGCATCCTTGTTGAGAATAATGGCAGCATGCCCTTGTCTGAAGAAGACTCTATAGAGTCTCCCTTTTTAGGCCCTTTAGACGCCCTTTGCGGATCAAACGAAAGGTTAGCTAGACGGTCCTTAGCGTTCTTCAAAATAGGAGTCACAGCATTTCAAGTTATTCTTTGCGGCCCAGATATTTCAGTTAAGATTCGATCGCAGCCACAATCTGATGTTTGGAACAGCTAAGTCTGCGTTTCTGCCTCAGACAGTTTTCCGTTAGATTAAGCACCCATCTCTCATCAGTAGGGAGTTTATAGGTCTCGCGTAAGCATCCAATGTTCGATTTCTCTTCAAAACAAGTCTGTTAACCCAAACCCTGGCCACTCTGCCTAGCCTTGGCTTTTGGCCTTGACCTATTAAATGTGAATGTACTGATGAATACACACCCGAAAGCAGTGAAAATGCTACAAAGCTGCCTTCACCTTCTCTAAGACGTGTACCTGCCCCTGTGAAAACAGACCCACACTGCTAAGGGAGCTACTCTGGAAGCTTGATAACTTATATCCTTATTACTGCTGTCCACGGTTCATTTTAGGTCTCGTACTTTCCATCTATAGAGGTCTATCTTTAGGGTTGGGTTGACCTTTGACGCACAGTGCTACCTAAACGTTATTTGGACTAGGTATGGTAAACGTATACTTGTTCGCCAATCCTGATGTTTCTGCTAAAAGTAAAAGTAAAGGGACGGCCTGTGTACACAGGAACGGAGTGCCATCTCTCTTTCGAAGCGATTGGTCAGACTCCACCATATAAAAGACCAGCGAGTCTGTTACCTTCCCAACATTGAATAAGCCGGTACCCATTTTATAAAACACCTGGGTAGGGAGCAATTTAATATGCCATTTTTCGTATGTTATATGACCATATTTTAAATTTACCCCCATGTCAAAAGTTTGTTGACCTTTGGTGGCCATGTTAGAAAAGGCACAATGTTTACTGTATTTGTTAAAATATTTCACATATATGTTACTAACGTTACTCCTGTGAATCTTTAATAGCAGACACTATACTAACTCAACAGTAATTAGTATTGCAGTTTACTACTTCGATATAGTATTTCCATATATCTAAATGCAATGTATATATTGACTTGGGTTCAAACCTTTGACCCCCCATAATCAACCTAAACGCTAATGTACTAGGTATTGGCAATATACTTGTTTTGGAATCTTGAATTCCTATGAGCAATTTGAGATCATTTTTGCTTAAATATGACTTACTTGAAATTTGACCCCATGTAGAAAGTACTTTGACCTTTGGCGGACCATATTGTAACAGGTAAAATATGTACCATATCTTTAAATTGTTCTACATAATTGTACTGAACAATGGCAAAGTTTCCTACTTTACCACAAAGTGCACGATTTGTTGAGCTTAACAGTGTGCTACATTATATAAAAATAGTGTTAGGCTACAATGTAATTCGGTGTTTTTTTTTTCTGTTAAAACGCAAAATTCCCTTGATTCATTGTATTTTGGGTGTAACTGTTGGAAAAAATATCTTGGAATTTTTTGAAAAGTTTGTAGGGTGTCAAATACAGATGGTGGCCGCCAAAATACCATAATCCAATATATATTTAGTATACTGAATGCAGTATGAGGTCCAAATTAACGACAATATCCATATTTTCGATACCAAAGACTTCAAAACAGCTAAATTCAATCAATAGATGGCAATCACATTAAAACAAATCCAAGATGGCGTCCAAAATCGCCACCAAAAAGCTATGTTTTGAATACAAGGCGGTTTCTCGAACCACAAGTGTCGCCTGGTTGCGCGATCACTTGCTTTACAATAAAGTTTGGCAAATGAGATTAGAAAGGAGAACAATGCAATGGAGAACAGTGTTATACAAAATTACCGAGTTTTGAGAAGGAAATCGGGCATAGTGTTTTAGCCAGCAGAGCATTTTAAAAAAGTGTAACCGAAATGTACGAAAATACATCGTCGGCCGTTGGACCGTAGTGTCGTCTGCCCTCGCGGTTTGTGAATGGGGTCAAAGGTGACATGAGGTCACAAGGTGACATTGAGGTCACCAAGGTCACATGGGGTCACCAAGGTCACATGGGGTCACCAAGGTCACATGGGGTCACCAAGGTCACATGGGGTCACCAAGGTCACATGGGGGTCACCAAGGTCACATGGGGGTCACCAAGGTCACATGGGGTCACCAAGGTCACATGGGGGTCACCAAGGTCACATGGGGTCACAAGGTCACATGGGGTCACCAAGGTCACATGGGGTCACCAAGGTCACATGGGGTCACCAAGGTCACATGGGGTCACCAAGGTCACATGGAGTCACCAAGGTCAATTGAGGTCTCACCCGGGTCCCACCCTACCCCCGACGCACCCCACCCTACCCCCGACGCACCCCACCCTACCCCCGACGCACCCCACCCTACCCCCGACGCACCCACCCTGCCCCCTCCCCGACACACCTGCCCCCTCCCCGTCGCAGCCCACAAGACCGCTCCCCGGGCACCACCGTTTGTGAATGGGCCAAAGGTGATGTGAGATCAGCAAGGTCACGTGAGGTCACCAAGGTCGATGGGCACAAAGGTCACAAGAAGTCGACAAGATCACAAGAAATCACCAAGGTCACAGGAAGGCACAGGGTCACACAAGGTCACCTAGGGTTCACATGAGGTCACCCCGCCCATGCCGATGCACCCCACCTTTCCCTGACGACCACCACACCAACCACAACCCAATGCAACCCACCCCCTCCCCGACGCACCCCACCTCGCCACTTACACCCACCCTTCCCCCTCCCCACCCCCCCCCAACACCCATGTAGCAAGGAATTTTGCATATCCGATGTACCATTTAGCGATACAGCAATTATGCGTTATTTAATTAGCTCATTTGCATACCTAAGCCGCAGGTACAGGAAACTTTCAAATGCAAAAGGAAGATGCGCACCATAAATGGTTTTCATGCAGTGAAGGAATTTTGATATCCGATGTACCGTTTCAAACACATATAGCGATTACGGGATTTTTGAATATCAATTAGCTTATTTGCATATGTAATTCGCCCAAAAATATGCCCAACATCTAATCAGGTCGAGAACTCTTTTAACCCGCTTCCTTCCACCAAGTTACATAGTATATGTCTTACGGAACTCCAGATAACTGCACACAAGCCTTGGGGGAAAGGGTGGTTCATTTTGACCGGCCAAAATAAGCTAATTAATTATTCATGAATATGCAAATAATGCAGCCAAAAGCTACACATAATATTGTGGCACCTCACTTTATCACCCTACCAAGTGTGAAGTAAATCGGGATTAGCATTTAGCCAGCAGAGCATTTCAAAAAAGGTTAACCGAAATGTCTGAAAAATATGCAAATATGCTAATTGAAATTCATGAATATGCAAATAATGCAGCCAAAAGCTACACATAATATTGCGGCACCTCACTCTATCATCCTATCAAGTTTGAAGTAAATCAGGGATAGCGTTTAGCCTGCAGAGCATTTTAAAAAAGGTTAACCGAGTCATACTGACGGACACACATAATTTGGACTAGTATGTGCCTCCATGAACATTCGTTCAGGCGACACAATAAACGCTGCATAACACCATCAAGATGAATAGGATTCAAATTCATGGGTGTATCTTGTGGTGCTAGGAACCCACATCTGACTTTTCTTTTGTTAACATACTTCAAATCCAAGATGGCGGCCAATATGGCCACCGAAAAGCGCTATTAACAGAACTGGTAATTTAAGACAAACTACCTAAGTTTAAATTAAACATTTGGGGCAGAAACATTACAATACTCTGACAGAAGAAATAAATTCCAAACATTTCTGTGTTGCTAACGCGCTTTGAATCCAAGATGACAGCCACTGTAAGCACTAATAATAGTAAAATTGTGTAAGTTTTTTCACATAGATCCATGTCATAACAATAATTTTGACTAGACGACTCCAGGATACTATGCCCGTCAGGTTGATGTGAAGTAGACAAAGACAGTGGTATCATGATTTTGTTCAGAGATGGTAAAAGAAACTGGTTGCACGCAAATTAAGTAGCTTGCTTTTAGTATGAGGAATTAGTGGTCATTGTGAGTCATTGGTGAGTGGTAATCACAACATTACACACATGTTTTGAGCTAAAACTATTTGTTCCAGAAGTATGAGAGCGATCAGCCTTCATCGTTTTAACAGATCGGTGAGATCTTACGTTTATAATCTCACCTCACGGCTGTTTGATCCTATTGAGATTCATATTTTTATTACCCAATTTCAAAATGACCATATATGGATATAAAACTGATGTCATACACTACTAAAAAATATCAATCGATTGGAGGAATCGCCGAATGCGTAAGCAATTAATTCATTATAGGGATATGCCGATAGTTCGAGTGAACCGCTTTAGCGATATTTCGATATACGTGGTGAATACTGAAATATTTTGTGTTTCTACTTAGGAAAAGCCATTTTATTACCTGTAATCTTTACCTCAGCCTCTTTGGCATAATTAACTATATATTAATGTACAACAACGGGTGTCCACATAGCCTTTTGGTGCCAAAATGTGTGTGAATTCAGTCTAAATTAGTGGCTATAATTTTACTACTATATGCCTAAAATAGCCCTGAGTTGTCTGATATTATTCAGTAGGATAGTGGGAATGAACTGCAGTAACTAAAACACCAAAACATGTCGTCTGCATAGACTTTGGGCGCTAAAATGTGAGAAAATAGGCTAAATGAGCTAAAATAGGCTACATGAGACACAATTTAGTCAAATTCGGCTATATTTTCACTAATATATGCCTATATAGACTATGAGTGGTATCAAAGTAATCGGTGAGATGGGTTGAACACACCGAAATCAATTCAATGACAAAAAATGTTGTCTGCTTAGATTTTTGGCGCCAAAATATGTGAAATTAGGTTAATTGATCTAAAATAGGCTAAATGTAACACAATTTAGTCAAATTTGCTACATTTTCACTAATATATGCCTATATACGCTATGAGTAGTATCGCAGTAATTGGTGAGGTGAGTCAAACACACCAAAATTAATTTAACGACAAAAATGTCGTCTGCTTAGATTTTTGCCGCCAAAATATGTGAATTTATATAGGATAAATGAGCTAAAATAGGCTACATGCTACACATTTTAGTCAAATTTGACTATATTTTCACTAATATATGCCTATATAAGCTATGAGTGGTATCACAGTAATCGGTGAGATGGGTTGAACACACCGAAATCAATTTAATGACAAAAAATGTTGTCTGCTTATTTTTTTAGGCACCAAAATTTGTGAATTTAGGCTAAATGAACTATAATAGGCTACATGCTACACAATTTAGTCAAATTTGACTATATTTTCACTAATATGCCTATATAAGCTATGAGTGGTATCGCAGTAATCGGTGAGATGGGTCGAACAAACCAAAAATCAATTCAACGAAATGTTGTCTGCTTAGATTTTTGGCACCAAAAATATGTGAATTAGGCTATATGAGCTAAAATAGGCTACATGTAACACAATTTAGTCAAATTTGAATCCAAACTAACACCGTAAGCACTCAGATGAGTTGTAAACATAGTAGGTATCAGTATTATATGAATATAGAATTTATGTAAGTGACAAGAACCTGTATTTCACTATCACATGAGTAATTTCCATTTTGCATGGCAAGTCACATGAATATAAGTAATTTCCATTGGGCTATTCCAGAAAAAAAAAAAAAAAAAAAAAAAAAAGAGGGCGCCAGAATTCCAGACTTTTTGTCACTTCTGAAAGCTGGAATTCCAGAATTTAATGTCTAATACGAGGTGGGAATTCCAGCCATTTTAGGTATAGAGGGTGACGGAATTCCAGCGTTTTTACTATTTTCAGAGAATAAATTCCATCAAAAATCAATATTTTGCAACCCCTCTATAACCCTAACCATAATCATCTAGGAATTCCATGCATGTTTTTTTTACATTGGTAGTTTATGATTCCTGGAATTTAAGGAAGGTAGTGCCTAAATCCTGGTAATTTATGGAAGGTAGCCTGGAATCCAGATTGCCTGGAAAATGCCAGGATCCCAGATATTTTGTGAACAAAAATATTTGCCCTCTATAGGGGGGGGAAAAGGCAATTTTTTCTGGCATACCCACGTTCATGGCACGTATATTAAAGTTGCAACGAGAGATTCACATCCCAAGTGTCCCTAAAGTCGAAGTACTGATTTTGCCCTGATGTAAAGCGTTCCATAAAAAATAACCCCATCTGAAGGATTACGCTGAGAAATGTTTCTTCTTTGGTACAAAATTGTGAAATTTCTAATTTCGTATAGGATGAAATACGAAATCCAGCCATGTTTACATTGAAATATAATCCACATCAGAATCACCTTTTCCTCTCTTTTACGACATTTCTGTACCAAAATTACAAGGTAAGAATCTGAGGGCTGAGTGTCTAGTCTATAGAAATTAACTATTATGACACAATATTTGGGTACTCAAAATCTCCGTTGCACCTTTAAAGTCCCTGAATATGCCCTTTTTTATTCTTTAGTTTGATTCATACTTTGTAAAAATTACATCATACATAGTCCTACCTTCATTTACCAACCATATTTTGACATGTCGGTGGACACTCTTCCCCCACCTGGCTACGCACTCGCAATTCCCTTTGTTTACGTTTGATTCAACTTTGTACAAGATTACCTCATACAACTTCATTACCAAACCAACATTTGAACCATGTCGAAGTAGACCCTACAAAATGGCCACTATACTCCATTGCCTTCCTCCGTGCAGTGATGTCAGCGCGGATTTTGATGGTCGCACCAGTTAAATCGCGCGTGCTTGCTTAAAGCGATGGCGTTTTTACCAACGCCCACCAAAGAAAGCATATCTTGCCGCGTGCGAAAAAGCTGTGTAACGGTTATGACATCCACCTGCACGGAGGTTAGAGAAATGGAATTAACTCTCTTGAGTCTCTTCTTATAAAATCATAATAACAATAGTCAAACTCTCTGAAGTTTTAACTAACACTAGAACCAATAAACTCATCACTTGGGTCCTTAATTACACGCAAATAACAACAATCACAATGTCACATGCATCGTAACTGCATGCACTGCAGGCTGACATCGTAAACTTCTAATACAGCATTGCGGTAAATTCCTTTTTCAGATAGAGCACCCACTGGTTAAGATTTGGCAAAAATGGCCAAAATGCACCAACGTGCTGATCACTGATCATAATTCTGTGTACAAGCAATAGGCAATTTGGGGGGGGCCCTAGGGCAATTCCTATGCATGCGGCATGAGCAGAACATTGAAATTTGGTAGAAGAAGTAGGCTTTAATAGATTTGGCAAAAGTGGCCATACTGAACCACTAGTGACACTAGGCACAAACTGTGCTCATAGGCAGCTTAGACCACGCCATTGGCTGTTGAGCAAATTGGCTAAAATTGGCCCAAGCGTTTGGCTATAAGAAGCAACAAGGCGGTTCTCGAACCAGCAAGTCTCGCCCCTGCTTTCCGCATAGTGTAAGGACAAAGCGCAGAAGACCAGGTTGCAATGTAGGAATACAAGGGATTCCCAAAAAAAGTTGTGTGCAAGGCAGATTACAGTGCGGGGATGCAGTATCTCCCTCACCCACACCCACCCCCTCACAACACCCCCACCCCTCCCCAACACCCAGCAAACACCTCACCCCCTCCCCAACACCCCCAATACCCTCCCAAACACCTGGCAACACCCACCCCTACCCCAAACACCCCTCCCAACATCCCAAAACACCCCACCGCCCTACCCAAACACCCTGCAACACCCCCCCCCCTACCCCAACATCCCGCAAACACCCCACCCCTCCCAACATCCGCAACAACACCCTACCCCTCCCCATATACTCCGCAAACCCCCATACCGCCCAACACCCGCAAACCAACCCCCCCCCTCCCAAAACACCCTTTTGCAACACCACCAACAACCCCCACCCCTCTCCCAACACCCCGCAACCCTACCATTCCCCAACACCCCACAACCCCCCCCCTCCCAACCACACCCGCAACCCCACCTTCCAAACCCCACAACCCCACCACCTCCCCAACAACCCGCAACACCCAACACCCCGACCCATAACACCCAGCAACCCCAAAACACCAACAACACCCTGAACACCCACCACCCGCAACACCAAATGACCCCACAACACCCTGCAACACCCAACCCCCCGGCAAAACCCCACCACCCTGCAAACCCCCTCCCCAACACCCCTCTCCTTCCCCAACACCCTACTCCCAGGGCGACAAGTGCACCCTTGCAAAAATGTAGGGCTAAAATAGGGCCAAAAAAAACAAGCATATAGGGATAATATGAGGGAATAAGCAAGAAAATGATAAGGAAAATATAGGAATTTGTATTGTATTTGCTGGGAATGTGGGCGCCTTCTGTTGTATATCGCAAGCAATTTTAATTCATTAGAAAGATATGTGCCAACAATTAAGCCATCTCTGGACGGTATTGACTTATTACATGTATTGAATAATATTCCCATGTTGTGGGTAATAAAGGAGGGGGGAAATGCTTTCTGATGTGCACCTATCCCTATTTGAATTGTTTTGAGGAATCCGGTTTCCTGCAGAGTTTAATTATTTCAAGTATGTTCCTATTTAAGTCAGGTCATTGAAGTTTTGAACATTATTTGATGTTGGTCCCAATCACCATAGGTCAAAGAGTGTTGGTTTGTGGAAAAAAAATGCAATAAGTTTTTTTTTTTAAAGTTTTAAATTATATTTGAGATAAAGTGGAAAACCTCACACTTTACAGGAAATTTAAATGTGCCTTCCTGCTATTTTCTGGCAACAAATAGTGTGTATTTTAGAAAGTGGTAGTAGCAATCTGCTAGTGCCCTCTACCTTATCAACACTTATGTAACAACTATGTCAATATCAAGCATGAATCCATTGTACACCAATTTATCATACCAAGGAAGTTGCATTTGACAGTTTACTTCTCAAAACATGGTCAAAGGTCATGGCTCATAAAGGTCAATCTGTTCGTGTACACCCTAAGTCATTAGCCAGTGGTCTTTTGAGCAAATTTGTGGCAATTTATAGTTTTTTAATAAAAGGTGTCAAGGGTAATGTAGGGGGTCATTAAAGGTCAATACACACTGTATAATCTTGAGCCATGGTTCGTTTGAGCATGATTAAACATAATCCTCATGTTGCTAATGAAATTACATTGACATAAAAATTAGGGTCAAAAACTCACATCAGGCTCATTAGAGGTCATTATGTGTCCAACCTGAATGAGTTTGGGCTGGTTATTTTTTTTGTAGCCAAGTGTGATGGTCATAGCACCCAACTTGCACCAGAAATTGACATTTAATATGTGTTAAACCACATTAGTTCAAAGGTCACAGGGTTCATTAGAGATCAAACTGGGTACACAACTGGTGAATCTTAGGCCAGTGATATTTCACAAAGTATGGAAGTTAATCAGTCAATGTGTATAAGAGTGACCAAGAGCGTGACAGATATTTATATAGCAATCAAGGGTGGAATAAGAGTGGAAAACACAAATACATTTCACAGATGTGACCTGCATTTGCTTTACCTACAGATCTGCATTCATTACCAAATGTTGTGTTAGCCAATCTAGTCCTTTGGTGCAGCAAAAGCGTGGTTCATTCCCTCAAAACTTGCCTCAAAAAATCTTGAAAAGGCCAAGATCTTCGGGTGGCTTGTGCCTGAGCCCCCAAAAGAATTCGTGTGATACAAAAGTTACATTTTTTGTAAGCAAAATTACTTAGAAATGGGTTATTTTTTTACCCAAGATAAAACCCTTATAAGGGTAAGGGTTTCACGTCCAGCTGCAACACCCCTCTACCAAACCAATCTGAGAACCCCCCTCATGGAGGAAACAGGCCAAATTTACTTCAATTGTTGTGTAGTCCAGTTTTACCAACTCTGACTTTCTGTATATCATCATTTGTAAAGAATCACTTAAAGCGTGTCTATGAGGTATGACATAAGATTATTTTCTGTTTTTTTACTCCTAAACAAAAGATTAGAAAAAACCTCAAACAAATATCAAATTCAGAAAGTCCTAAAATTGACAAAGGACTTGAAAGCTGACTCGTTTATACATGTACAACCAGGCTTAATTTAAGATTGGAAGATTACCCAAGTTGTAGTGCTTGTTTTAAACGCTCCTTGAATGAACACTTTCGACTCTGAAAGGCAATAGTTTGATCCAATTCTGTGAAAAACCAGGCAAAACATCCAATTTTAATTCTGTGGAGAAGAAAAAAATATAGGGAATATAGGGATTTTGTTAGTTATAGGGATTATAGGGAGAGGGTAAAAATTAGGAAATATAGGAATTATAGTGCCGCTTGTTAGCACCTCCCTCCAAACACCCCACCTGCTCCAGGTTACAGAGAAAATTTTGCATATCCCAATGTACTGTTCAGCGATAGAGGCAATTATGATATTTAATTGATCAATTGCATCACAAAATGCCCCTTAATTGGCCCCACATGCACTTTGCCCAAATATGCTTCAAACCAAAAGATGTATATGGCAGACCTAGCTTTCAGTAGCAAAGGATTTTGCCTATCTTGTATACCGTTTCAGCGTACAGCATTAGGCATATTTAATTAGCTCATTTGCATATTTAATTAGCTCATTGTGGCATATTTAATTAGCTCATTGGCATATTTAATTAGCTCTTTGCATACCTAAGCCACAATATCAACATACTTTCAAAGGCAAGCAAAAGATATGCGCATCAATACAGGCTTTTCAATGAAGTGAGAATTTTGTGTATCCGATGTCCCGTTTAAAAAATATAGCATTACGCAGATATTATGCATATTAATTAGCTCATTTGAATACCTAATTAACCCAATATAACGCCCCAAAAGCTAATCAGGTTGAGAACTTCAACCCCCCGCTTTTTCCACCAAGTTACATCATTATATGCCTTACAGAACTAGAAACTTGTACAACAAGCTTTTTCCCTTAATTAGGCAACATTGACACTTAACGGGGGCGTGTCCGATCGTCTTTGGGACCCCCTGTTTACCCGAATAGATCGATTTTGATATCTGATTGAAAGGCCCGTATTTTTCTCATTGTCCGTCCTAAATTTGAGCCCTCGAATCCATTTCAGTTCCCAAGATATAACACAAAACCGCCGTTTTAGTGGTTACCACTTTTCTTAGCACAGTATTGAATAGGGCTTGTCAACATGCATTATTGCGTTACCATCAAACCGCAGTTTGTTTCCCACGGTACTCGATGGGGGCGTGTATGTGCAAGTGCCAGGCTCTCATATCAGTGGAGAACACATACACATAAATCGTAACAACCACCTGTTAATTAGCATCTTGATGCCCAAAAACGCCACTTTGACCCATTATGATTCACCCAAAGGCATGGCATAGTACTCTTTCAGGCAGCGAAGGAAGTTTGCATATCCAGATGTACGGTTTAGTAGATACAGTAATACGCATATTTAATTAGCTCCTTTTCAGACCTAAGCCGCTTGTATCACACACTTTCAACTTGCAAAACATGATGCGCACCATGAAGGCTTTCATGCAGTGAAGGATTTTTGTAGCGATGTACCGTTTCAAAATTATAGACAATACGCGGATTTTTGCATATTAATTAGCTCATTTGCATACAAAAAGCAAAATACTGAAGGAGAAGGAGGAGAAGACTAAACACACAAGCAGAATCTATTCCCTTATTGACGGGCATGTAATAACATTTAAAACTAGAATTTTGCGGTTCTCTGCTTTCGCTGTGGGCCGCTCCATGACCTTTGATCTTGGCACATTGACCTTTGAACTCATCAACATATGAGGGATCCCATGGTGCACATATGACAAGTTTGGTTCTAATTGAACTTCAAGTTTTCATTTGAGGTCAATTTACATTTTTTAGCCTATTTTTCAACTTGACCTCACATGACCTTTGACCTCAGCACATGACCTTTGACCTCAGCACATGACCTTTGACCTCAGCACATGACCTTTGACCTCAGCACATGAACCCTCTGACCTCATCAACATATGAGGGATCCCATGGTGCACCTATGACAGAAGTTTGGTTCTAATTGAACTTCAAGTTTTCATTTGAGGTCAATTTAACAAAAAAAAATTAATAACAATGTTGTGACACACACACACACACACACACCCAATACATCATACATCCACCATACACACGTGCACAAAAAGGATTGCTAAGTGTCCTGCCAGCTATAGCTGGCGGCCCACAAAAAAACACCTAGATGTATACTTTGGATCAAAGGAACTCTTACCATTTACGGTTAGAAAACATATTACTTACTTACTTACTTCCTAATCAAAATGAGTGGCAATATAATTGCTTCTGTAACACTTCCATTGCTTAATCGGTGATTTTTTCATACACCTATTTACTTTCTTATGTATAGACATTAGAAATTTGGAATAAAACCATCATAAATTTTAAAGTTTCTAAAACTTTACAAATAAAAAATTATATAATTTTGGACACTTGAAAACTACCATTTTGCTTTGTTTGCATGTTTCAAATCCAAGATTAAGCACTCTTTATCTATCAATAGCCCAACTGGCGATTCTTCATAATACCTATGTATAATATATGCATCAGGAATTTGATGAAAAATAAATGAAGCAACTACACATAGCCTCTTGTCTATTACTATCGTTTTTAGACCCTTCAAGCCAAGATGGCGGCTATAATGACCCTTGTAAGCACTATCAAGAGCCAAAACTTGCTATTTTTATATATACCTACACAATGTTATACACATAAGAATTTGAATGTAAAATACAAATGAACCGTAATAACTGACTCGTAAAATAGTGTCTATTGTTTTCACACAGCCTGTGATTCCATTTTATTATAATATTTTATCAAAACATAATAACATTGGATACTTTGAACTTTGTTTTGGTAACATAATTCAAAATCGAAGATGGCGGCTCATATGCCATTGTAATCACTATCAATGCCCAAACTGGTGATTTTATTATATATACATATGTTATGCATGATAGTGGGGTGGGGAAATTTAATAAACCTATAAATGAAGGCAACTCTATATCCCTTAAATTCCTCCCACTTTTCAAAAATCCAGAACGAACCCTTTGCCTTGTGTTAAGGGTGAAATTGGCTCCTAGATCTAACAAGACAAATTGCGCTACACCCCCATTCCTTGAGATGACGTCAGTGTTGGAGTAATTTTCCCTCTAGGGACGTTAAGGAGTATACTTTTTTTAATAAAATCTTTAACATGCTTACATCCAAAATGGTGACAAAATGACAACTGCGTACAAGCATAATCAAAATACCATGCATAAGGAAAAAAATTTTAATGAAATATAAATGAAGCCACCAGACATACTTTAAACAGAGAAACCATATCTACCTGTACCATTTTGAAATTTTACATTCTTCAAACCCAAATGTGTAATTGTTCATATATACCTAAATATTGTTGTACACATTATATAGATCAACTATATACATACTTTTGGCAAATGAAACCCCCTCCAAGTATTTTATTTATCCAAGATGGTCACTAATATGGCATCAATAGCAACACTGGATTTTTTTTTTCTTAACATAATAAAATGAACAACTATAAACTTTTGGCCACAAAAACTCAGGTGCAACAGAGATTTCAAACATCCTATATTTTTCTGTGATATTATTGATTTCATATAGATTATACCCGTACATATAGTCCCCTAACTTTTTATATGCTGTGGATAAGTAACTTAAATGAAAACAAAAGGTTGAATTTGTAAATGCTTAAGTTCAATAAAAACATACGATGAATTTCGTATTTGCTCCCTACACGAATTAGAAATTTCACAAATGTGTACCAAAGAAACAGTTCACAGCTAATCCTGTGAGCTGGGGATATTTTTGATAGAAAGAGTTTAGCCCAGTGCAAAAATCAGAATTTTCACATTTTTCAGGACACCTGCTATTGAAATCTCTCATTGCACCTTTATTTTGTTAGCATTAATAGCCAAAACTGATGATATTTCACATATATCTTACCCATAATCTCCATATTTTATATATTTTTGCATTAGGAAATATGATCAATTTATTAAATAAATGAAGCACTAGATAAACACTTAGGACACAAACTCATTTTATCATTTAGGTTTTGTACATATGAAAAACGAAATGACAGTATGTGTCATTTTTAGATTTGAAGCGTATTACGTTTAACAATTGGTAAAAGTAATGATCTTGTGTATGTATGTACAAATATATTGGAGTTTTATTCACGTTTTGTTATAATAATTTCCATGGGCGTTAAAATCAAAATTTATTTTTTATATTAGCTGGTATCTTGCTTTTTATTCATATTAGTGAACAATTTACAAATGGTAGAATGATTTCTTGATAGAGTGTATCTATAGTTGCTTCACGTGTATTTTCTATTCAATTTCTGATGCATATAACTAATGTCTGTAGTGAAAAATCGCCATTTTTTTGTATTGATTTTTTTGTTAGTGCTTATAGCAGCCAATTAGCTGCCATCTTAATTTTTGCAGTATGTTTTTTTTAAAAATGGTAAATATGGCAGTTCCTTTGGGTCCAAAGGATGTATCGAAGTGTTTTATTTTGTTAATAAACAATAGATGAGGGACATATTCTATTGAAATCATTTAGATTTACCTATACTCCCCGCCTAAAAATCCAGTGATGTTGAAATGGCCATCAACGTGCTCAACTTGCTTTTCAATGAACGCGCACACAGCTATATAAATCTCTCAAACCTTGCCACTCACTTCGTTATCAATGCATTAAGGACACAGGTCAATCAGCAACACAATTACAAAACGACAACGCTCCCTGCAGTTAATTATTATAATCCACCTACAACCTACAATACCCTTTTTAATACAGTAATTTATATCGTTCGATTTTTTAGGCGGGGAGTAAATTTTAGTATACTTCCGGTGCCGCCATCTTGGATTCACAGCACGTTAGCAATACAAAATAGTTGGAATTCATTTCTTTTCTTTCTTCTGTCTTCAATTATTAAATACACTGTTCCTGGTCCTAGTTTAATAATTCAGGTAGTTTGGTCTTTAATTACCAGTTTTTAGCTGTTAATGAGCGCTTTGGTTGGCCTATTGGCCGCCATCCTCCTTGGATTTGAAGGTTGTTAATAAACTCTCAAATGTGGGTCTTAGTACCACTCGTATACATACACCCATGAATCCTGAATCCTATTCTCCATCTTGATTAGTGTTGATGTAGCATTTATATTCATAAATAAGCTTTTTTGCAGCCCTTTTTGACCCATCTTGGATACCAAGTACACACTGTAATTTTTATCTTTGTTTAATTGACTGCCTATTGAATTTAGCTGTTTTGTAACTCTTTGGTATTGAAATATGGGTAGTGTTGTCAATTTGGACCTCAAATTAACATTAAGAATACCAAGTATAATGAAATTGTGTATTTTGGCAGCCTCTTGGATTTTTGACACAATAAGTTACACCCAAAAGACAAGAATCAAGTGGAATTTTGCTTTTAACAGAAAAAAAAACACGACGGCTGTATTTATAACATACCACCTACACTAATAATTAAATCTGCACGCCTTTTCCGTTCATTTAAAACAGGCTGGAGCTAGGCCCAAAGACCATAACCCATCATAAATTTTGCCTGTTGGCGTTCACTTTTCCCTTTCATACGTGGGTGATGCGTACTGCATAATGAAGCTATTGTAAGTGTGGGACGGTAATAATGTTCAAAAGACACGATTGTTATTTCTAATTCTCTCGGGTTGTATCAATTACTTGGATCCCCGCGTGCATTGCAATTGAGTTTCGCTTTGTCATAGATTCTGCCAGAATCATCATATATAAGGCCCTCCATTCTATATAAAAATTATAAAAAAATACACATTTATATTGGCTACACTCGCTATTCCAGCCATTATTAGACAGATGCACTCACCAGACTCATTATTGGAGGGTGTACATGTTAATCCACCATAACCCCATTAGGTCATGGGCCTTTAATTTACCCGTCAAAGTTTTTAAAGTCCACACAACATGGCAATTTATCATTACATATCGTCAATAGAAAGCTTTTTGATATAGAAGAAAACAAGAAAAACAAGTTTATATTTTCAAACTGCTAGCAGTAAGTCACAATTACACTTGAAAGATGATTTTCCTAGTACCCTATAAAACAAAATGAAATTTCTTCAAATTGGGCATTAGGCCTGTGACGTAAGCAAAGGGACGCAATGGCACTCTGGTTAATGGATCCTATACAGACTTTCCACAAAAAAAAAATATATACATTCAAACTACAAATTATAAAATCTATAAACTCTGCATTTCTGCAAGATATGTTGACTTTATTTGTTACTATTCCTCATCTAAATCCCGCTTTTATTCCATCCATGATGGACCCTCACCGGAAATAGTGTGCAAATGAAACACAAAGGTTAAATACTCACTTGGGCCAGTTTCACTTGGAGGTTCAAGAAACTAACGGTACAAGCGTGTAGCTCATTGTGGATTAAACCGGTTTCAAACAAAAGAATATTGTACTCCCCTCCGCAAACTGTCCCTCTCCCAACACTCCTCCCCAACACCCCTTCTACTCCCCCAACACCCCTTCCCCTCCCAACACCCCCTTCCTCCTCCACACAACCCCCGTCTCCCCAACAACCCCGTCTACCCCTTCTCCTCCCCCAAACCCCCTTCTCCCCAACACCTCCCCCACCCCTCTCCCCTTCCACACCACCCCATCCTCTTTCCACAACACCCCACCCCTCCACCACAACCCCTACCTCGGTCTCCTCAGCACCCACCTGGCCCCTCCAAAAACCCAAACCTGCTCCATGTAACACATACATTTTGCATATCCAATTACCATCAGCAATTTAGCAATCAATTACACTATTGTCAATTGCATCACAAAATGGCCCTTTAATTGGCCCAACATGCACTCTGACCTAATTATGATGCGCATCAAGAAGATTATGGTAGACATTCCTCAGGTACGAATGAATTTTTGCCTATCCTATGTACCGTTTTCATGATACAGCAATTATGCATATTTATTATCCTCATTTGCATACCTAAGCCCATATATCACGACACATACTTCCAAAATGAACAAAAGATGCCACCACATCATACCTTGATTCAGTGAAGAACTGTTTGGGTGTATACCAATGTAACCGATGCCAACTATATCAATTAACGCTGATTTTATTTTTCATATTAATTAGCTTCATTTGCACCTAATTTGCCCAAAAATGCTCAAAATCTTATCAGTGTTCGAGGAACTCAACCCACTTCCTACCAAGTTACATCATTAACACCTTACGGAAGTCTAGATAGACTTTTCCACAACTTTTTTTTAGTAATATGGCAATTAGACCTTAATTTACACCCAAGATGCCATTTGACCCAATTAAGCTGTAGATTCAAAAGATATATATGGCATAGTAGTCTCATGTGCGGCAAAGGAATTTTGCCTATCCGATGTACCGTTTCAGACATACAGAAATTATGCATATTAATTAGCTCATTTGCAGTCCTAAGCCACATATATCACATACTTTCAAATTTTAAAAAAGATGTGCACCACGATAGGCTTTCATGCAGCGAAGGAATTTTGCCTATCCGATGTACCGTTTCAAAATTGTAGCAATTACGCTGATTTTTGCAAATTAGCTCATTTGCATACTTAATTTGCCCGAAATATGCCCAAAATCTAATCAAATCAAGAACTCTTCAGCCCACTTCCTTCCACCAAGTTACATTTTTATATACCTTACGGAAATCCAGAAAACTTACAAGTACACAAGCCTTGCGGTAAAATTTTCATAAATTAAGCAAATTAGATACTTAAATTAGCATATTTAATCCCAAAATCTAATCAGGTCGAGAACTCATCAATCCGCTTCTTTCCACCATGTACATCATCGTAGCCCTTACGGAACTCCAGATAAATTGTACACAGGCAGTGAACACGGACGGATGGACAGACAGACAGAGAGACAGACAGAAAAGTGATTACTAAGTCTCTGCCAAACAAAGTTCAGGTGAGACAAAAATGTTTTTTTTGGGGGGGGGACAATTTCTGTGTACTCAATGCACGCACAACTGGATGAAATCAGCTCCGTAGGTCTTTCATCTTCAACCAAAATAAGACTTGGACATGCTCACATGGGTTTCATCAAAGTTACTTATCAAGAAATGGCCACTGCACACAAACACTTTACTTTACAGGGCGGGATTGAAATCCTTATTTGTATTCCAGATAAAGCGAGTCCAAGCTTGCCGTGTAGCCAAGGGTTCACTGGGCATCGTATACATGACCCGGTCAAATAAAATATAATTTCGCATGATAAGTAGACATCTGCAAACATTCATACATATCAAAAATGTATTTGCATATATTAAAGGGCATCCTTACTCGAAATGAATAAAGAACAAATAGAGTACATATTTATAAACGTACCATATTAACTTCAGCATCGTAGGGTTCCAAATGAAGAAAATCATAATTTACTATTGTAAATGTCTGTATTGACTTTGTTAGTAGGACTGATCCATATTGGTTCCTAGCAGCTTATATTATGTTGAATTTCGCACTTATCAGCAGCCACCAAAATAACGCTTGCCACCGGGCTCAAATTATTTGTGTATAGTCTAGCTGTCGCGGAGGTTTGCAGTGAACACAATCATTATTGTTTACGGAGGTTACACGAGAACAATGGAAATAGTTTCATATTTCCGTTAATTTCTGTTAAACTAATATGAATCTATTTCCGTTGTGCTTGTGTACCCTCCATCACAACCTCTGTAAACAATAATTATCATTGCAAACCTCCAAGAA